>JASCZW010014456.1:0-22891 GCA_034211315.2 Aedes japonicus
TAACAACGAATAATAACAACAATCAAATAACAACAAATTAACATACAACAACAATAAAAATAACAAATAAATATAACAAATAAATAACAACAACAATATCGTCCAATAACAACAAATAACAACAACAACAACAACAACAACAAAATATCAACAACAACAACAAATGTAAACAATACAACAATAACAAATCAAAATCAAATCAAAAATCAAATCAAAATCAAATCAAAAATCAAATAACAATCAAATCAACAATCAAATCAAATAAATCAAAATCAAATAACAAAATCAAATAACAAAATCAAATCAAAATCAAATCAAATCAAATCAACAATCAAATCAAAATAAATCAAAAATAAATAACAAAATCAAATCAACAATAACAAAACAAATCAAATCAAATAACAAATAACAAAACAAATCAAAATCAATCAAAATCAAATCAAAAATCAAATCAAAATCAAATCAATAATCAAATCAATAATCACAATCAAAAATCAAATCAACAATCAAATCAACAATCAAATCAAAATAACAAATAACAACAATCAAATAACAAATAACAATAACAAATCAATATCAAAATCAACAACAAATCAAATCAAAATCAAATCAAAATCAAATAACAATAACATCAAATCAAAATCAAATAAAATCAAATCAAATTGCAAATCAAAATCGCACCATCTTTTCCGGCATCCTTTAAAATCGTTGCCCATTTCAAATGCAATCTCATGGTAATGCTCATCATAACCGCATTTAAAAATAATTGAATCGTACCCCATCCTTAGATCCTTGTCCATTAGGGAATTCTTAGTTAAACACAAGTAATTGATTGATTTTAGGTTCCCCAAAGTGAACCCAAGCCTGACTAGAGGGATGCTAATTTAATTTGTCTGTGCACACGCTCGGTTCCCCAGTTGTCGTCATCGGGGCAAAAATTAATCATTTCGCATTAGCTACAGGAGCTTTACCGGCTTATCCGCGGAACAATATTGTTGTGAACTCAACCGAGAAACCCCCAGCCGACCTCCCGCAGAAGCTTAACTGTTAATTTAATTAATATCCAGCCAAAACCGGCCCGGCGCTTTGTGTACTTAAATTCTATTTCCCTGTTGACTTGCTGGTTCACAGCCGAGGATCAAAGGCGTGGGAGTGGAAGGCGTCGAAAATTCGAAACCCCCATCACCAGCCATCAATACTTTATAATTGAAATGGATGGATGGACGGACGGGCCGGGGCAGGGATGAGGACCTTGCTCACGGATTGCATCCATCGTTGGGAAATTTCCACGCCTTTGTTATTTTCGTTGTTAGAGCAAACAATCACTCCCCCATCTTCGTCGGCTGCCACCTGGCCTATGACTTTCAAACTCAAACCAGCAATTCATCATGGGCAGAAGGCTCACCGCGGGAAATCATCTTCACGGTTAGGTTTAATCGGCAGAATCGGGACGAATACAAGCCAAACCTCGTAGGTCGGAATGCCAAAGATGGGATAATTCAATCCAAAGTGGTATGAAATTTAATTCGACTTAGACTGGGAAAATGGAATTTAAATTCGGAAAACAATAAATTCCTTCAAAATGTTTATTCCGAATCTTAATTTGCCAACCCGGAAAGACGAAAACAGATACCTAACATGACAAGTCACAAGCCATCCACATTGGAAAATGTGTCACCAAATCCCACTCATTCCCTGCACTTCCCGGAGGAATCCGAACCATTCGGATTGAGTTGATACAAATTTTCCTCGAAAACGAGAAACATGAAGATTCTTTCGCCGAAAGTAAGTCCCAGTTGGTCAAAGGATATTCTTTCTTTTTCCGGAAGGAAGGCGGCGCTCCTTTCGGGCGGGATCAGACAACAATGGCATGGTCGACAAGTTTTCGGTTGAAGGAAAATTTCATTTCCAGTACGGGGAAACCCGAGATGAGCATTTTCTGGTTAACGTTGTTCAATGTTCCTAGTCAATATCAAGTAGGTAGATAGATAGGGAAGTTATGGCAAGAAGAATTCTAAGCTCGACTGGCAAGCAATATTGCGTAGAAAAAGAAGAAGACGAAGTAGTGGCCGTAGGACGATAGACTGTGCATTTTCATCAAAAAGAAAAATACTTTCTCTTTTGTTGTGTACCTGGGCGCCGGTTCATGGAAATGCTCGAGGGAACTGTTTCAATGGTAGGCACACACAACAGGCGACGTCGACAGGCGCCCGGATGGCCCACAATAACAATGAACGACGATGATAGGACGAGTTTCACAAATGAAATATGATGCCAGTCGCCGATGGTTGGCCCGCTCGTAATGCATACATAAAAAGATCCGCACCCGTGAAAATACAAGTTAATAACTGAAAGGCTCTCATTTTCCTGGCCATCACGGTGTACCGGGGCCACGTGTTATGTGATCTGATTTTTTTCTCCATCCATAAAGCAAGCTGAGAATCCTGCTCTGGGTAAGAAGAAGAACAAACTCGACTTTCTTAAAAGCATGGCCGTTTTCGACGATTAAAGCCATCTGATCAATTCAGAATATTAAAGTTTTTTTAAGAAGTGTATAAATTTCGGAAGTTATTCAAAATTTGATTTTGATTTGATTTTGATTTGATTTTGATTTGATTTTGATTTGATTTTGATTTGATTTTGATTTGATTTTGATTTGATTTTGATTTGATTTTGATTTGATTTTTGATTTGATTTTGATTTGATTTTGATTTGATTTTGATTTGATTTTGATTTGATTTTGATTTGATTTGATTTGATTTTTGATTTGATTTTGATTTGATTTTGATTTGATTTGATTTATTTTGATTTGATTTTTGATTTGATTTTGATTTGATTTGATTTGATTTTGATTTGATTTTGATTTGATTTGATTTGATTTTGATTTGATTTTGATTTGATTTTGATTTGATTTTGATTTGATTTTGATTTGATTTTGATTTGATTTTGATTTGATTTTGATTTGATTTTGATTTGATTTTGATTTGATTTTGATTTGATTTTGATTTGATTTTTGATTTGATTTTGATTTGATTTTGATTTGATTTTAATTTGATTTGATTTGATTTTGATTTGATTTTGATTTGATTTTGATTTGATTTTGATTTATTTGATTTGATTTTGATTTGATTTTGATTTAATTTAATTTGATTTTGATTTAATTGATTTGATTTTGATTTGATTTTGATTTGATTTTGATTTGATTTTGATTTGATTTTGATTTGATTTTGATTTGATTTGATTTGATTTTGATTTGATTTTGATTTGATTTTGATTTGATTTTAGATTTGATTTGATTTGATTTGATTTGATTTTAATTTGATTATTTGATTTGATTTTGATTTGATTTTGATTTGATTTTGATTTGATTTGATTGATTTAATTTGATTTTGATTTGATTTTGATTTGATTTTGATTTGATTTTGATTTGATTTTGATTTGATTTTGATTTGATTTTTGATTTGATTTTGATTTGATTTTGATTTGATTTGATTTGATTTTGATTTGATTTGATTTGATTTTGATTTGATTTGATTTGATTTAATTTGATTTTGATTGATTTTGATCTTGATATTTGATTTGATTTGATTTAATTTTGATTTGATTTTGATTTGATTTTGATTGATTTGATTTGATTTGATTTGATTTTGATTTGATTTGATTTGATTTGATTTAATTTGATTTGATTTTGATTTAATTTTGATTTGATTTTGATTTGATTTTGATTTGATTTGATTTGAATTTGATTTGATTTGATTTGATTTGATTTTTGATTTGATTTTGATTTGATTTTGATTTGATTTTGATTTGATTTTGATTTGATTTTGATTTGATTTTGATTTGATTTTGATTTGATTTTGATTTGATTTGATTTGATTTTGATTTGATTTGATTTGATTTTGATTTGATTTTGATTTGATTTGATTGATTTTGATTTGATTTTGATTTGATTTTGATTTGATTTTGTTGATTTTGATTTGATTTTGATTTGATTTGATTTGATTTGATTTGATTTTGATTTGATTTTGATTTGATTTTGATTTGATTTTGATTTGATTTTGATTTGATTTGATTGATTTTGATTTGATTTTGATTTGATTTTGATTTGATTTTGATTTGATTTTGATGCATTGATATATTCGTATTTATTCTCTCATTGCAACTATTCGTATATAAATTTTCTTGCCATCAATAGTGTTGGTGTTTGAAAAAATATTTTTTTGAATTAATAATATAATTTTATGTTCATCTTATCAACTTTTTCTCTTCTTTTGCAGTTTTTTCTCCATTATGGTTTCTTTATATTCGTTGGATTTTCATGTTCTATGTTTTATTTTCTTCCTAGTTTCAATTGCTCTCTGGAGTTGATTTTCTTATTTATTTTTCCTGTTTGTTTTATTTAGATTCGTAATTTTATTTTTATTTTCTTCTGGTTTTTACCTGAAAGTCTTTCTCATGAAGAAATCCAATCCGATCTTTTTTTTATTCCTGTTTATTTTCTCATAAACAAGATGGTTCTTATTGTTTCTTTGATATATTCTTCATACTGATTTTGAATGAGATACATATATAAATTACAATCACATTCGGCTGTGATAACTTTTTAAAAAACTAGACTACTACTCGCGACGGCTGTTTAACTCGAACTGACTTTATTCATATATCAAAGTCCTAACTGCCTGCCTTCTTCCTAAAACTGCTAGTCTTTGCACCTAGCATGATGTCACTCCGGTCACGTTGTCCAGCGTGGTGATATTCGATGTCTCCGCATTCTGACGGTGTCAGCTGGATGTTGCTGACTCTGCTGTCTGGTGCTGATGGTCAGTCTTCGGTAAGCAGGCGACTCTACATCCGTTGACGCTGGAGGCAAGCTATGTTTAACTTATATTTTATTTTAATTTTATTTTCCTTTTCTTTGTTTCACATTTTATTTTTACTTTCAATTTTCTGCTCATATCACCAGTTATTTACCAGTTTTTATATGCTACTCATATTAATATTGTTATTTTTATTTATAGTTTCATTTCCAGATCGTATCACTTCTGAAACTATTTGTTATTTTATTCTTATGCGATATTTTTATTTATTGTGTACCCACATGTTTAAACACGGCTTTGTATGTTTTTTGTCAGGTTTTCATTTTTCATTCAATGGTGGATGTTTGTTGATATTTTTTCTCATTTCATATGGCATAGATTGTAGTTTTCAGTCTATCTCTAATTTAAGTTTATTTTCCATATTTTTAACTTTTCATTTTGATGTTCTTGTGACATGCATTATTGTTTTATTTAGATAAAGTGCTTTCTTTTTCAAGTGTTTATTATTTAAGTTACTATGTTATCATGTCATGAATTATGATATATCATGAAAAAATAATCAAAATTTATGAATAAATTGAATAAATAAATAACTAATTTTATGTCCTTGCTATTGTTTTTTCTTTAACGTTGTATCCTGATTTTTTTTTTTATAATTTCGAATACTCAATTTGCGTCCTATTTTTGGTGTAATTATATGTGAATGTATATTACTTTTTTTTTCATATGAATAAATTATTTTTTTCAGTTTTTATTTAATTTTTTTCCGATTTAACTTTGATTTTCATCTTTATCTCCTATTTTGTTTCAAGATTTCTTCAAACCTATCATTACTTAAATTTGGTTTACAGTTATAATAAAGTTTTTGTTTGAATTTTCTTCAATTCTTTTTTCATATACTTTTATGAGAAGCTGAGAAACCTTCTCTGGTTAAAAAGAAGAAGAACAAGACCGACTTTATTCAAATAGGCCGTTGCCGACGATTAAAGGGATCTGAGCAATTCAAATATAAAAGTTTTTTGAGACACGGAAGTATTTGTGAAGTTATTCAAAAAATGTTCATAACAAGATTCGGTTTACAAAACTAGAGAATAAGTTTCAGGATAAGCATTAGATTTAGATTGGATTGGATTTGGATTGGATTTTGATTGGATTTGGATTGGATTTTGATTGGATTTGGATTGGATTTGGATTGGATTTGGATTGGATTTGGATTGGATTTGGATTGGATTTGGATTGATTTGGATTGGATATGGATTGATTTGGATTGATTTGGATTGGATTTGGATTGATTTGGATTGATTTGGATTGGATTTGGATTGGATTTGGATTGGTCTGGATTGATCGGATTGATTTAGACTGGATTTGGATTGAGTTTGGATTGGATTTGGATTGGATTTGGATTGGATTTGGATTGGATTTGTTGGCAATGTTTTATTTTTGTCAAATGGTTGAGACAAAAACATATCGACCTGCTCTTTTGTTGCTAGTTTTTCATGGTTTAAAATAAATAACATCGGACACGGAACCGAATTCAAATCAATAGGTGTGGCAAAGTAAGAATTGGAACAAAGACTTTTGCGCATGTTTCAGATATACATGAACAATATAGTTCTGTTTTAAATAAAATGTTTGACTTAATGTGAACTTTAGAGGGAAAATACAAAACAAAATTAATCATCTCGATACCAAAAAAATGTGCGGACTTTTCTCAGAATTCGTTTCATTATCCGGCGCACATTATTCTCATCCATTGTTTTGGCGATCTCATTCCACTTGGTTCTCAATTCATTGATGCTTTTGACGACACTGTCATTCGCCTTCAGCTTCCTCCTCATAATAGCCCAAAATCTCTCCATCGGTCTGAGCTGGGGACAGTTTGATGGGTTGAGTTTTTTTGGTATAAACTGAATCCTGTTGATTTTATACCACTGTAGCTCTGTTTTACTGTAATGACAGCTTGCAAGATCTGGCCAAAACATGACAGGTTCATTGCGGGATCTGATGAATGGCAAAATTCGCTCTGTACAGCTCTGAATTAAATGTCTTATCAGAGATAAAAACCTTGATCTTCCTATTTGGTTGTCTACCGGCACGGTATGACTTGAAACCTTTCTAGAAACGAATCAGTTGCACGGTACTGCGCGCTGCGTGAAACTTTTTGGTCAAATCTCGGTCTGAGATGTTGGGGTTTGCCTTAATGTTCTTGATGACTTTGCTCCGCAGTTGACGATTGACAGTACCCGCCCGATGCTTGCCCTTGAGGCTTGCGATCCATCGACAAAGTTTCTCTGTACTTTTTCAAAACACGTCACACGGTATTTCGGGGAAAACCCAACACTTTAGCAAGTTTTGGCCCAGACCACGAAGGGTTTTCCAAATAATTGTGCACAATTATTTTTCTTCTGTCTTCTTTCATTTTGTATTTCTCTGAGACACGTTCGAACTGCTCCGCGAAAAAATACTTCTGATGTCATAGTTTACAAATCTGACCACTAGGGTCGCTGTAAGAATCAAAAATGTTTGTTTCAAAACTAGATGGCCCCCATCGTAAATTGATCACCATTACTTAAAAATACCGATACTTGAAAATTTGAATAAAATCTGGACAATTGTCACAAAATTATACATAATTTAGAAACGATTACGATTATCATCTAGAAACTTTGACCAAAGGAACCATTTAAATTTGGTTGGAAAATTGGTTATTCAGAAAATGTCTGTGAAAATGTCCTTGAAATCAGTGCATTAATGCCAAATATGTGACGCGACATTTAATCAAAATATTCAAGATGTGATACTACCACGTCAGGATATGTCTTTGGTGTCCATCTCAAGGGAAGGGAAGATGGTGCGATAAACTCTCTTTGAGTAATAAAATTGAATTTGGTCTAAGAATTCTACCAAAAATGGGACCATATGATCAGTCGTTTCCAATGGAAACTGATGTATAAGAAATGAAAACAGCTTGGTTTATTACGACCAAAAAGTTTGGTAAAATATAACAAAAATGTATAATCAACGATGTATGGCTGATGTGTAAGTGTTTCAACCTAAAGAGTGGTAAAGTTCTATTTCATTTTTGGTTTTCAATCTGAAACATTTAAATGAACTGTCCCACCAAAAATTAAGGCCTTCAAAAAAGTGGAGAACATCTGCGGGTGAGTCTGAAAACATTAACCACAAATACCGTTGTTTTCAATTTCCACTGTAAACCGCTATAATTATTACTCATCTGTCTTCATTTGACCGGCTGGCCTCATTATTTCGTGTTATTTAATTAAAGTCTCACTCACCTTGCCAGGACACACGCCGACGTAGTAATTTAATTAAGCTGCATGCGCTGCGGTTCACCCGTGAATAAATGGGGAAAGAAGCGTGTCCGAAAAGCGTCAACAACAACAACAACAGATACGTTGGCAGTTTTTGGTGTTTCAGTCAGTCACGCGAAAAATAAACACTAACAAGCGAAGGATAATTTGAAACTCCCGATTAGCGTTTGTATTGTTTTGATGTAATCTACCGAAGAACATTCACAATTATAAATAAGTGGAAATCTACTGCAACCGTCGCGAAAAACTACCCTGTCAACGAACGAGTTTTCCATGGCCCCCCATGATAGACGAAAAAAAAACCCTCATAATTGATCGATTGCTGCGGGAAAATGCCGCATCGCACAGCCCGCCAACTTACCCTCGGTGGAAGCAGTTTGCAGCTAATATTAGTTGATTGCTATCGATGTAATTAAAAATCAAATTATGCGACAAATGAGGAACGGGCAGAGCCGAAAATTTCCACTAAATCAAAGTAATCCCTGAGTGCCGGAATCGTGGATAGAACGATGTGTCGGATCCGCTTCCGTTGACGACCGGGTTGAGGTTGCTATCAATTAGGACGGCAGAGTTTGATTGAATCAGGTTGGTGTACTAGTTTAACGTTCTGTCATTTAGCAGGCCATGAACTGATGGTGACACTGATTGATCTGCTGTAAATTGTGTTCCGAAACAGCGATTAGCTTTGAACAAAAAATGTTCATATCTGTTTGCTGTTTTGAACAGAAAAACTGTTGAAAAACTATAATTATGCCACGACGAGTCTACCGTTTGAGCACAGTCAGCAATAAAGGACAACATTCATCATTTTTAAGCATCGGACGATTAGAACATCAACTAATCATTGACAAAGCGCACCAGTCCAGTGGTGGCACGGGGACTGGATTTTAACATTTTTTCGGTAACATTTGACCATTTTTATTTCTGGTGTTTGCTTTGGTCATTATGAAAGACTATTTTATGGCATCTTCTCAAGCATCAAAGGCCAATATTGGTTTTGTAAATTCCGTACTTCTTACCGTACTTCTTGGCTATTTTCTTGATGACATCGTCAATGTGAGAGTCAAATTTTAATCTATCATCAATAATCACGCCAAGATATTTAATCTCTCGAACGCAATCAATTGTCTCATCATCAATTTTAACAGAGACGTCTTCGATAACTCGATGCCTCGAAATTACCATGAATTTAGTTTTACTTATGTTCAATTTCAACTGTTTGTACGTTAATCATCTACTTAGAGACCGTAAATCTGCACTCAAATGTGAAACGGCCTCCTCGAGGCTTTTAGCTGCAATGAACAACACGGTATCGTCGCATGTAATTAATATATAGAATGAATACAATGGGCCCTAATACACTCCCTTGTGATACGCCAAGGCTGTTCACCACAGGGCTCGACACAGAATCATTAAAAGCTGTCCGTTGAGTTCTGTCAGACAAATAGCTTTCGAACCATCTGTATGCAGAACCTGAAAATCCAAAGCGCTTGATTGATTCTAACAACAAGGGCCGAGAAATCGTTTCATAAGCGCGTTTCAGATCCAAAAAAACAGCAACAATCGTATCTCTATGCTCTACATTTTCTTTCCATTGTGCTAAAATTATATTTAACGCTGTTTCACAAGAATGACCTTCGCGATATCCCGATTGTTCCGGCGCAATCAAATTATTACTATTTAAATACGTTAACAGCTGGCCTTTAACAACAAGTTCCAATTTTTTTCAAAGTGTGCAACATGTTAATAGTTTTTAAGATTTGTCGAGTGATAACGACAATAAAAGCCCTTCATTACTGTACTCTCCAGAACCTACTACGAGTGATGATAGAGCTGGCCCTTCTGTGCAGCCGTTGCCCCGGGGAGGAGGTACAACGGAACTCGACTTAACAGTGAATCTGTCAGCGAAGGAATTCAAGCAAAATGCTTTTCATTTCGTTGGTGTGTTTTTCGTTAGAAACTTCAAAACTCAACGATTGGCCGAACCAGTGTACACGAAGGATGTTATTGGAAACACCATTGAGGGACTGCTGCAGTGCTTGTGGGAGAAAAGTAGTTCACTTGTTTCCCGTGAAGTCGTAGTAGAGCAAATACAGGAGGAAAAATCAGTATTATGGTTCACAAAGGAGCAGCCGGATCATAACGATATCAACAAGTTCGTTGTACTTCGTCATCAAAAAACATTCAAGCTTAGTTTATGAGCCCCACCGGATGAATATCTTCACTTATTCCGGGCACCAACTATCTCTGAAGCAGTCGTCGGGGATAGTTGCCTGAACTTCTATGAAGAACCCTTTACTTTTGGGAAGTTACGTGAAGCTCCCTTAATTTATGGAAAATTTCCTAAATATCTAGGAAACAATCTGAATTTTAGGGAAGTTGCCTGAACTTCTAGAAAGAACCCTTATCTTCTAGGAAGTTCCCTGGGTTTTTGGGATGTTCCCTTAACATCAGGCAGACTAGCAAAACTTTGAGGAGGTTTCCTGAATTTCTAAGAAGTATACCGAGTTTCTGATAAGTTCTCTGAGTTTCTAGGAATTCACTGAATTTTGACGATTTTTTTTTCAAATTTTTGTGAGCATTTTCGTTTATCAGTTTCTTCATCTCTTCCTGTGTTAGAGGACGCAAATAGTCTTTAGGATGGATTTGCAAAAAAAATCCTCAAGGTCTCCGAGCCTCAAGTTTTAATCGAAAGAACTAGTTGAGGAACCGTACGTCATCATCCGTTAGGCTGAAGTGTACCTTTGTAGCGGACTTAGGTCAACATTTCCAGCTGCAACACAACTTAGCTGGAAAAAGTCATCAGTTGACTCTAGTTGTCGCATAATGTCCAGGAACATCTCCCTTGGCATGTTGAAACGACGCAGAAAGTGCTTCTTGTCATAGGTTGGCGTGTCACTAAAGCAGCCCTGAAACAGCTTCTGATGACCGAAACGGAACGTGACCCTCTTGGTTTCGACGCACGACGCCAGTCAATTTTTGAACGCCTTCCAGTTGACAAACGTGTCATCCATATACTATATCAATGAGCTATCTTCTTCAGCAATGCTGGATTTGCAGAAAAACACTGTTTCATTTCATTAATGAGATCGTTGGGCCGAGTAAACGACAAAAACGCTTCTCAAATCATTTGAAAAAGGTGGGAGTATGGTTTCTTCCATATCAACAAAAATATTTCAACGACGCGGCGCTCTGGAACCGCGGGATGTTTATGTGGGACGGGGGGATGCCGGCCAACGTCGGCTTCACAGGACATTGTGCGGCTGTTGCAAGACAAAGAGTTTCTCATGAGAAAATACGACCTCCTGTCCTGCGTGCCGCGAAAGTATCAGTTTGCTTCTGGCCAGCCTCTTCTTCGTTGAAGCTTTCGTTAGACCGTGAACCTTGTGTTTCTTGTACGGCTTGTATCCCAGGTCCTTCGTCATGATAGTTTGGGCAGTCCCGATCGACACATCCAGGTCTTCCGGATCGAGCAGTTAATTTTTCGACGAACCCGCTCCCTTACCGAAAATGGCCGCCCGGATCTCGTACGGTCCTTGGCCGAGTCCGTCATCTGGTACCGAAGGATGGTGGTATAGATGAAATTCTGCTTCACCTCGTGGGATTTCAACTGCCGCAATATGTCACCGGGTCACTCACCTCTCGATAATAACTTTACTACAACGTCACGATGCTCCTTCATCGACCGCGGTAAACAAACAACAAATGACAACAAGTCGACACTGTGCGCGTCGGTTAGCCTATATATGAGACTAAAGCTGGCACCAATACCAATACACAGAATGCACATGATGCGCACCTACACAACGACGAAAAGTTGAATTCGAACTTATTGAACACCCTGTATGGTCGGAAAATACTCAGAGCGGACAAAAGTTATTCACGTCATACAAAACACAGAAAAAAAACCACCTTCACCGATTTGAGCTATGTGACGTCTTTCCATTTTCGTCGTGTTGCACCCAAAGCATGAAGATAGTCATGCATTTATAATCAACGACGATGTTTCATATTACTTCTTCGTAGTCTGGAATCAAAACGACTCGAGCCAATAGTTTTTCTTCTCTTGATACAATTTTCCGTCGCGCTGCATTTGTCGCGTCGCAAGTGTTTCGTCCAGGCCATACGTTGTGTGTGATTATTTTGTTGAGGCATGACGATGAGACGAGTGAAACGAACTGACTACTTGGAGTTAATACCACCGAGAGGCAGCGTGCCTGCTCGTTGGGTACTTTCAACAAGACTTTAACACCACTAAAATGACATGAAATGGCGTGTCCCTTTTATAGGGGAGACGAAATAAAGTCGTGCGCACCGCATCATTACAATAGTCCATGGATACGGAGCGCCGACAGTGATGTTCCACGCTGCCCGCCTTAACTACAACAATAGCAATAGGCTGCTTACTTGGTAGGCCAAGGTCACCCAAGAAGTTTTTAGTTACAGATTTAGGACTAATAATACGTTTCAATATGCTTTGAATAACATCCCAAGGAACATTGCTGGTTTTATAATGGTTTTATAGCATTCTTGAAGTCTAATTCATGCTCTTCAGAACCCTTATAAAACCAAAATTGTTACTTGGGATTCTTTCGACATGATGATGTCTTATCTTGGTAGTTTCTAGCATCATAATAACAAATAGGTTATAATCAAGTAATTTCAAAGTAAAAACAATTGCAGAAACACATGAACCAGGCATGCTAGTTTGAGAAATGTCCAACAAACAGAACTTAACAAAAGTTGTTATGATTGTTATGATTGAGAAAATTATGTTTGTGTGTGAGAAGAATATGCACAACTCATAGTAAAAAAATGACAATCGTTTTTGGCAAATATTTAATAAATATCAGAAATCAAGAGATTGTTAATGCTCAGAACACTTAACAACATAACATATGGGAAGCTGCTTTTCTGGTGTAACTTTTGCTTTTACTCTGGCATAATTTATGCGCCGTTCTAGAGATTTAAAAAAAAATCAATATTTTGTAAGTTTGAAGCATCTCTGTTGGAATTATCAAAAATCGTCACGATGGATTAGACACATGGTCTACACTGTCAATTAAAATTATTTTTAAATCATAAAAAAATGTCTAGATTATCGAGCAATTTTCTTCGCAGATTTCGAAATTTTAAGTGATAATTGTAATCATAGTTTCAACCGGCACTGTAATTTTGTCCATAGCTATGGCGTGAAGTTGAAATTGAGTCCAAAATACATTCTGAGAGCAGTCTAATAACACACTCTTGATGGTTCATTGCAAATTATTTGAGTTTCTTGTGGACCGTCACAATGAATAAACTGCTGATGGTGATTTGTATTGCATGCTATAGTTCCACAAATATGTTTGTTCTTTTTTTCTGGAAGTTAAACCAATTCTGTAACCGTTTCTTAAGAATATATATTGCAAATGGACTAGGCCTGCTTTTTGATCGATATGAAAAATGTATAAATAGTAATGAGAATTTATAAACAAGTTCATCATAATCATAACAAATATTACTCTTCGATGGACACTTGTTTGATTGAATTGTTGTGTTCATGCATTTCTGCTTTTAGTTTTCTCTTTTAATAACTTGATTAAAACCTATTGGTTATTGTGATGCTATAAACTACCTAGACAAGACATTGTCATGTCAAAAGCATGTAATGCAGTGCATCTTTTAAACTACTTATGCAACCTAAAAGATGTTATCAAATGGTCGATTAATTGCGCTGTTTTGGTCATATTTGGGTCTAAAATTAAGTCATATGTTCTAGATAAATACATAAGTGATGGCAAATGTTTTGCCATAACATTCTCTCAGCTTGTATATGACAAAAAATGTTTTCATTTCATTTTTAATACTCCTGTATAGCATAATTTCAAGATAACTGGCCAAAAAGATGTTTTTGGTGTTTACTTGGGTAGTAATTGATTCAAATTTGTTCGGGAAAAAATGATTTTTTCTATAGTTAAGATACAGAACAACACCCTTATTCTGTTGTCGATGTCTCAATTTACATCAGATTCTATTGTTGAAACAATAATTGCTATTGTCATCTTATATTTATGAACAATATTTCAAATTTTACGCATTATTGATCATACGATAATGATTACAATAAATTTATTCAAAACCAATTTTTTTTTTCGGTTGGCGCGGTCATCTGTTCAGTCTGTGTTTGAGTCTATACCGGTCTGATAAATTCAAAGAAGTTCCGGTCCCGGCCATTATCAAAGCAGTTGGTATAAACTTCCTAATTTTCCGAATTGCTGCCAGTGCGTTCATCTAGATGCACAGATGATGGAAGATTGTCAGATTTTAATTTTGTTTTAACGTAATTGAAAAAGGCTTTAGGGCACAACTTTATTTCCTTTTCAGTTTTAGTGTTATACTTTTCAAATGCGATGTCGATGGCTGAACTTAGTTGATCACAAACGTTTAATTATTTCTCTAAATCTTCATTGCCGTTATTTATTTTTTTTTTTTGTAAATTTTGTACATCTTTTGCTTGCGACTATTAAAATTTTTATTTGTCTTATATACCAGACTGGATATTTTGAATTGCCGTATTATTTTGATTGGAACTTTTTCATGAATAATTCCGAAAAGAACATTATAGAAGACATCAACAGCAATTTCAACATTTCCTTCATTACGTAGTATTAGCCAGTTGACACTACTTAATCAACATTCAATATTTTCATAATTTTCCTTGTGATATACAAAGATTGCCTCAAATTTACAGTTCTGCTGATTTTTGACATTATTAATTTGATTTAGACCTAATTTAGCAGTTTTGTCAAGAACATTGTCCGCAACGACTGGAAGTAAGATGCTTGGATTTTTAGAGTCCTGAATAGAGTAAGCTTATCTTTGGTTAATGTCGACGTAGATGTGAACTTTGGCCTTAGGAGGTAATTGCGATACAATTTGTTCAGCGTTTTGAAAAAAAGAAAGATTCATGAACAGTTTTATTTGCACGATCTGGTGGAAAAGCACGGAGGCAAATTTTACCCAAATATACTCAAATTCTTTGAATTTAGTCGTAGAACTGCTTTCTGACTTGAAATTGGCTGAAACTACTCCACCAAACTTTTTCTGAGACTAATGAAATTTTCGGTCGACTCTGAATACATTAAAAGTACTTCTAAAAATTTATTCGCTTCGAACGCTTCGAACGCTTTCATGTCCGCTTGTTTCAAATGCTAAAATTATCGAAAAGGATTAGCCTACTAAATTTTTATATGTTGCTTTCATTTTTGCTGTGCCTCTGATACGGTTGAAATATTGACAATAAATAAGCATTTCAGGTAAATTATGTTTTACCGAAGATATTCTTGAAGGTACGTCGGTTATAATAATACTTACAATGTCTTCTGCTTCCTTGTTATCTAATCAATGCGTTATAGAAAATTTTCGTATGAATAATCAAAAGTTCACAAACCAGGTCTGACTGGTCTGACTGACTGGACTGAGGTCTGACTATAATCTACGCTTCATTTAAATGTTTAAAATGGCCTTTGGAAAAAGCCGAAATGGGGAGATGGTTCTGAAATACTCAAAAATTAGGCGACGTGGCTAAGGAATAACCCTTTACAGCCGTAGAGGACGTCTTTGCCATTCTTAGATTTAACGACCAAAACATACCGGTATTCGTCATGTAGCTTCTAAGGTGTTCAAAATATTCATGCATCATCAAAATGATGATTTATGGTTCTTCGAATATTTGTTGTTGCGCGACTAGGAAGGGTTTGTGACGAACAACTAGTTGGCGGCATCGAACTTGTATGCCGTTACAACTTTATTGTTGCACGACGAGAGGCTTTGCGATGAAAGTCAACATATTTCTCTTGCACGATACAGACCTCGTCGCTACTGTGGTTTTATGTGATTTGACGATGACTTTTTTCATCACTGAGCTAAGCTACACACTTAGAAATTATAAATTTTAAACGGGACGTAATTCATGTTTGTAAAAAGTCGGAGAACGTAAAGAAGGATTTTGTGTAAAATTATGTCTCCTGAAACTGACAAATACGCAATTCGACAGAAGATGTGTTTGATTGAATTTACTTTCTCATCTATTTCAACTCATTCTTATGTACTGAAGGATGCTTGCATGTGTCGGTCTCAGGGAACAGAAATTTACTTGATATTTTGGTGGTGTTACTAATTAATCTAAAGTGTCGCAATCATTATCGACTCATCTTACAACGGAATTGAAAGGACATAACTCAGCCCACTCAAAAGTTCTCTTTAAGTTTTTCTTGTTTTCAAGTATGAAATGTTCTTTGAAGTTTTAAATAAAAGTTACTACACCTTCGGTCCATTTGTGAAACAAAACTAAACCGCTATAACAAATTTTCCCGAGATAAAACGACCCAACTTCATAAGACCTATCTTAGCCCGCTTCTATTTTTAGGTTCATATATAATTCACGAAACAAGACAATCTCCTCCTCTTAGAAATATGACTTACCACAGTTTGTAGTAGCACCAGTATTACAGAAAACCTTCCCGAAAGATGAACTTTTGATGCCCATCAGCTCCATCAAATAACCTACAACGCAAAACAACTCATGACTCATTCAGCCTCTTGGCGGCCACATTTGCCGCCACGTGACACACAAATGTTCCTGTCACAGAAGTTCTTCCGAGACGAGCGAGCGCAAAAGTTGTTCTATCTCGTCATAACCGAAAAAAAAGCAATCCCAGCGCGACATACCAGAAGTCAAAAGACGGAAGATTACGATGTCATTAGTAGAGACAAAAAATAGAACATCTCCGCCTCCCCCTCCTCTCGACCGCCGTCAACAACAAACTTGTAACTTTCCCCGCAAAATGATGGTTGACATAAATCTCGACGTTCCTGGCTGGTTCCGAGGTGGAAAACATTACCGCCCCTCGTGTAGGAAGCGGAGGACATGTCGAGATTTTTCATCACCTTGCGGGTTTCCAACGATGTCATCTGTTTGGGAGCTTTGCGATGCTTGGAGAAACTTGCGGGTTCCAGTTCGTTTCGTTTCGTTTCGTTTCATTGTTCCAAACAGGGGAAAAGATGTAATCGGAGGAAATTGAGCGTGGGTCGGAACATGACCACGAAACAAGCAAACCCAAGGTTATGTGTGAAAGACAGATGCGCAAATGCCGTTGCCAAGTGACCGACCTTTGGCGAATCAGAGATTGTGTCAATCGATGAGTGCAGCTTTGACGCGCAACCCAACGCCTACTAATGGCAATTAGTGTAACCGACGACGATAGCAGCCCGGGCGCGAAGGTCGGCGGCCCATAAAGTCTACCGAGAGACTTGCCATATGGCATAAATTTATGAGCTTTATTACTTCGAATCCAATTATCGCAGCTCCGTCCGGTGGGGAGGGGGCATCGTGGTTGCACTAAACCCCCTGGACGACATACCCGTAAGAAGTAATTAATCGACTGCAAGCGACCCACCGCCAACATCAATCATCTCACCATCGAACGATACAATTAGACAGAAGCTACCGACCGCCACCCGTCATCGTTGTCGTCGTCGTCGTCGTCGTCGTCTGAGCCTGTTGTGGGCGAAAGCAACAATCACAAACTTCACACTGCATGTGCATCATCCTCTTAGAGCCGCTCGAGCATCGTCAACAGGTCAACCGGCTCTCGAGTGGTCGGCATCGTCATACTCGGAGCGTGGCACCGATAGGTTCAGCCAGTGATGGGCTAATTTGAATTTTATTATCCGTGTAACGGTCGCTCAGCTGGTGTGATACAAGTTTAGTTTTGATGGGTCTATCGTCGGCGTCGTCGGGTGGCAGATGGTCATCACGTCACGTATATGTTTTAGTGGAACTATAATACCCGATATGGTAAAGTTCACCCGGTGGAGCGTTGTTTGTTTTGGTCCGGTCCGAAAGCTATTACCTGCACGAGCCGGAGCAGACTTGTTGCCATCGCAAAGTTGGGAGAAGTTGTTTGAATGGTGCGATGTCGGCATTTGATCAAAGCTGTTATTTCCAGTATGTGGATCGAACTTTTACGACGCACTGTTTGTTTTGACCACAGTCGAATGGGACTGCTATTCAAGCGATAGTTTGTGAATACTTAAAACACCTCATAGTTCTTGAAACTTGATAACCTGCAATCAATATTCGGGATATGCTGATTTTCGTACTTGGTGAATTTCACGCCGACCCATTCAGTGCACAGTGGGAAAAAAGTGCCCGAAACGCGAAAGAATTCTATATCTCAGCTTGGATTGGAACGATTTCTGTAAATAACGACTGTTCCAGAAAGTTTAAGCACACCATATTTTAACGGTCACTGAATATAATGAAATACTTCAACATGATTTGGTTGCGTCATTTTGTTTGCACATTTCTGAATGACATAGCATCAAAAAAGTGCTCCGTTTTGTGTTACCTATCAAAATGCGCGGTCTGACTACGGAACAACGAAAAAGTATCGTGCACAAATGGTGCGAAAACCACCGACTTCCGTTCGGCGAAAAAACTAGGGACCTCGTAACGTCATGTGTGCCAGAGAAAAACTTGGGCTAAAAACATACCGGAAGCAGCAAAAACCCAAAAGGAACAAAAAACAGGCCGTGTCCTTGAAACCACGGGCCTGCAAACTCTACGATTCGTTATTGTGTAGAAATTCTGGGTGTATAATAACGGACGATGAAACGTATGTGAAACTAAAGATAAGATTACAAAACGCTTCCCGGACCACAATTCTATACTGTTAGCGAAGACAAAGACATCCCAGAAACGGAGAAGGCAGTTTTTACCGAAAAATTCGGTAAGAAGGTTATGGTTTGGCAGGCAATATGCGAGTGTGGTAAAACATCTAGTCCGTACATCACAACGGAGACGATGAACACTCAGAAATACGTTAAGGAATGTCTCCAGAAGCGATTATTGCCGATGATCAGGCAGCACGAAGGTCAAGTAGAAAGACATGAATCCGCCGAATTGGCCGGAGGTACGGCCAATCGAGACTTTTTGGGCTTTAACCAAAGCAAAGCTTCGACAATTCATAAAACCAACGGACGACATCCAAAAATTTAAAAAAAATTGGCCAGAAGTGGTCGATTAAACGAGAGTAAAATATCAAATAAAACACAAATACAAATATGATTTGCCAGACTACATTTTTAAATCTAAAAAAACATGACTTTTTTGTTATTTTGAAAGTGTGCTCATACCTTCTGGAACAGTCTTTATTATTTTTACTTGAAGGAAAATTTCCAAGGAATCCAATGGACGTGGTCTCATTGGCCGCACAGAACTGCTTAAGAAACAAATGAGCTTATTTTACCCTGGTTCCCCCAAGATTTCCGTGTTGTTCAAAAAGTTCTTTTCTAGTTCTATGTAAAATTTTCAGGAAAATCGATTGAAGTAGGTTTTATTTACCGCACGGCTCTTTGAATGCAGATATAACAGATTTTGCTCGGTTTGACTCAAGATCAATAAAATAATGCTAGTTCTTTGTAAAATTTTCTGGGATATCGATTGAAATTGGTTCCATTCAACGCACGGCTTTGTGAACGTAGTTAGGGCTGATTTTACCCTGATTCCCCTAATAGTTTTGTGTTATTCATACATTTCTTTGGTCGGAGTCACTCAAGATCAACAACTTAAGGCTAGTCCTATGTAAAGTTGCCTGAAAAGTCGATTGGAGTTGGTTTCATTAACCGCACAGGTCTGTGAATGAAGATACGGCTGATTTTACCCTAATTCCCCTAATATTTTCATATTTTTCAAAATTTTCTTTGCTCGGTTTGACTCAAGATCAATAACATAATGCTAGTCCTTTGTAAAATTTGCTGAGGAATCGATTGAAATTGGTTTCATTCACCGCACAGCTCTGTGAACAAAGATATGGTCGATTTTATCCTGATTCCCCTAATATGTTTATGTTATTCAAAGATTGCTTTGTTCGGTGTGACTCAAGATCAACAAAATAAGGATAGTCCTTTGTAAAATTGTCTGAAAAACCGATTGGAGTTGATTTCATTAACCGCACGGCTATGTGAATGAAGATATGGCTGATTTTACCCTAATTTCCCTAGTAGTTTTTGTGATTCAGAAGTTTATTTGTTCGGTGTTTTTCTACACCCACAAAATAAGGAAATATAAAATTTTCTGGCCAATCGATTGTAGTTGATTTTTATTCACCACACAACTTTGTGAATGAAGATATGGCTGATTTTACCCTGATTCCCCTAACATTTTCGTTTTTTTTCAGAAATTGTTTGTTCGGTGTTTTTCTCAAGCAACAAAATAAGTTTAGTCCCATGTAAATTTCCTGGAGACTTGATTGGAGTTAGTTTCACCACTCTGTGAATGAAGATATGACACATTTTACCCTGATTCCCCTTATATTTTTACACTTGCCGAAGCTGGTTGACCGCTTGGTAAGTTGAATAATATTTTAATCATCAAAATTTCTGTTAATCTTAAGAGATAAATTTTTGTTTCCTTTTTAACCGTTAACGATGAGCTTCGTGGACGAGTGACCTGGTAAAGGAAGCCACAAACTGCACAAAATCGCTCGGCTTCATTTCTCTCGGAAAAATTCTGCAGAGGACAATATTGAAGACATGATGAAGGAAGCTTTGACTTGGTCTGATCCCAAGATGTCCTATATGTAGCTTAAATCATTCTTCAAGTTAAGGCAACACTAACAGAAATCGTTCCACTCCGAGCTGAGATATAGAATTCTGTCGCGTTTCGGTCACTTTTTTCCAACTGTGCAGTGGTTGGCAGCATCCTCTCAGAATCTAATGAAACTTTGTGGGTGAGTAGACTATGTCTGTTCAATTAACTTTGCATACCTTGTATTTTCAAAAATTATGTAGACTACCATTTGAAAAGGGCTTAAGTTTTTTGATCGATTTTTTTTTAAATCAACGTAACTCAAAAAGGAAAATACTTACAAAAAAGTTATGTATGTTATGAGAGACTTTTAGAAAATTGTCTGAACTTTTATGAAAAAAATTGTAAAATGTCTAAAATCAGTTCTTACACGCTAAAAAAATATTTTAAAATTTGAAGTCAATTTGAAAAAAAATGCTATCTTAGAATCGGACGAATTTTTTTTTTAAATAAAGGCCATACAATGCAAGATGGGCACTTGAAAGAAAAAAAAAAATTTCTAACAAACAATTTTTCATGTCAACATAACTTATAAAATACAAGACTTTTTTTGTAAGTGATGAATGGGTGACTTTCAGAAAATTGTCTTAACTTTTATAATATTTTGGTAAATATTGTAAAATCGATTCTTACACACTAAAAACATATTTTAAAATTTAAAGTCAATTTTTTAAAAATGGCTATCTTAGAATTGGTCGAATTTTTCTTAATAAAGGCAATATAATTGCTAAAAAGTTCGCAATACATTGCAAGATGCGCACTCTTAAGAAAAATAAGTTTTTCTAACAACAAATTTTTCATGTCAACATCACTCAAAAAGAAAGAGACTTACAAAAAAGTGATGCATGAATGACTTTTAGAAAATAATCTTAGCTTTTGTGAACAAATTTGTAAAAATTGTACAATTAATTCATACACACTAAAAAAAATATTGAAAAATTTCAAGTCAATTTTTTATTAATCACTATCTAAGAATTGATCAAATTTTTTTCTTAATAAAGGCAATATAATTGTCTAAAAGTTTGACGTACATTGCCAGATGGGCACTTTTAAGAAATTTTTTTTTTCTCACAACAACTTTTTCATGTCATATTTTTAGCGTGTATCGCGCAAACTCGTCTAGGGGAAGGTCCATTTATTATGTCACGCGGTAGGGGTGGAGATGGGGGGGAGGGGGGTTGGTGAAACGCAACGATCTAAACAAAAAAATTGTAGGTCCATATACAAAAAATGTGACAGGGGGGGGGGTAGTTATGAACAGTCATTTTTTGGGTGACGTAATTAATGGACGTTCCCTAGTTATGGTATTCAACACCTCTATAGAAGCCAATAAAATTTAGCAGTCATAAAGAATTGAATACGTCCAATTCTCATAGTCATTTTTTGCAAATTGGCTTTAAATTTTAACATATGTTTTTTAGCGTGTAAGAATCGATTTTACAATGTTTACAATTTATTTCATAAATGCTAAGACTATTTTCTAAAAGTCATTCATGCATCACTTTTTTGTAAATCTTTCCCTTGTTGAGTTATGTCGACATGAAAAATTTATTGTTTGAAAAACTTTCTCTCCTTAAATGTGCCCAGTTCGCGATGTTTCGCGAACTTGCAGAGAATTATATTACCTTTATTAAAAAAAATCGTCCAATTCTAAGACAGCCATTTCTTGCAAATTGCTTTTAAATTTTAAAATATTGTTTAAGGCGTGTGAGAATCGATTTTACAATATTAAATTTTTTTTTCACTTTTGTGTAAGTCTTTTCTTTTTTCAGTTATGTTGATATAAAAAAAAATCGATCAAGAAGCTTAAGCCCTTTTCAAATGGTAGTCTTGATAAATTTAAAAAAATCAAGGTATGCAAAGTTGCTTGAAAAGACATAGTCCACCCATCCACAAAGTTTCATTGGATTCTGAGAGGGTGCTGCCAATCACGAAGACGAGTTGGTGTGAAATTCGTCACCTGTCAAAATTACCGTAGAACATTTCACCAATAACATATTATTGATTTTTTTCTATACCGGCGAATTCAGTTCTCAATTTGGTGTTCTAGATACAGTTCCAAAGTAATCAATTGAAATTTATCCAAGCCTGTAATATTATTGGTGAAG
>JASCZW010014457.1:0-22886 GCA_034211315.2 Aedes japonicus
AGAACTTTCAGAAGCCAAAATTTTAGTTTTCATTGTGTACAAGCTATCCAGGTACACTTCGTACTGCATCAAATTGGTTTGATTGTAATAAATGGTTTCATTATGGGTTCTATTATTTCCCAATATTATCTAATGTTTCAATGGATTTGTGAAATGTAATGAACCTCAGGAAAATGTTTAATGCCCATAAAATATATGCGATAATGGGAGGGGAGGGTGAGGGGTTTGTTACATACAGGGTGCGGCAGAAAATAATGCGAAAATTTGTTCTATTTCTTTCGAATCCCATTTTTAACTAATTCAATCAATAATATAAACATTTTCGAGTGCAGTTATCTTTATAAAAACCTTATGAACAAATTTATTCAATGTCTTCCATTTTTATTACCAACATCCTCGAGCCGACGCCGGAAGCCAGAGCATGCCTTTCGGACGTAGTCCTCCGACATTGACTGCCATGTGCGTGTTATAGTTGACTTCAGGGTTTTCACACTAGGGTGTCATGCTTTGCAGGTTCGTGCTTCAACATATGTCCAAATCGAATAATCCAACAGATTAAGATCTGGACTGCTAGGGGGCCACAAATCCTTTGGCCAAAACTTCATGTTATCGTTCAACCATTGTTGGGTTCGATTGGACGTGTGACACGGCGCTCTATCCTGCTGTAGGACAACGTTTTGGTCCATGGAGAAGTTGGCGTTCACACAGGGAAGCACTTGGTCCTTTAAAATACCGATATTCGGTATTGATTTTAACTCCAGCATCAATGAAACAGGCGGCATTTTCAAACCGTTGGACGCCACCAAGCCAAACATCATGACACCAACCGGATGTTTGGTTTGAAATTTGAATTTCACTTCTTCCGGAACGTTCTCCATTTTCTGCGGTGAAATGAACCGGTCCGTGCGGCTGTTGGTCACAGCATCGATGCTGAAAAGCTTTTCGTCGGAGAACAGGATTATCATTTTTTCCTTCTTCAACAAGGAAAGCAATCTCTTGGAACGAGTCACTCGTAGTTCCTTGACCCGGTCCGTAATCAAGTGGCGTTTCACTCTGGCTCTGGAAGATGCATACAGGTCTTCTTTGATGATTCTCCGCATGGATTTCTCCGAAATATTGGCTTGCTTTCAAAGTTTTCTTATGGAACGCACCGGGTTGCGAACAATTTTTGCAAGAATCGATTTGATCACGTTCGGCGTGCGTGCTTGGGACCATCCTGCAGGGACTTTTTTATGTGGTAAACTGTTGCCAAATGGCACCCTACTAGCTCGGCAATCTCGTTCAGCTTCTTCTGGGCGAGCAACAAAATGGTGATCACTTCTATCGTGAACATTTTGAATTTGCAATAAAAGAAATAGAATGTTTGGATGCAGCACTTGAAAGTAAACATAAACAGATACACTTTCGACAGAAATTAGTGACTAGCTACACGAATTAACCCAATACTCAAGTTTGAACATGTTCGGATTATATTCTGCCGCACCCTGTATCCATAGAGCAGAAAAGCAAAATCATACTGGAGGTAACTGGATTAGATTCCCGGTCTATTCTAAGTTTATTGTAAACAAGAACTTCTTGACTCCCGGAGCATAGAGAATGATTGTACTTCTCATACAATCATACAAAAGCAAACATGGTACTAGCATCAAAAACTCTCAACAATTCCCCAGTCCAGTCTACCGTAATTGACCGATTTTTGCAATGTGCAAAAATTATGATAAGTTCTACCCGCAACTGAGGCAAATGTTCTATCTTGACGCAAGAAAGTAAATATGGAATTATCTCTATTCTTAACCTAAAACCTCAACGATACCAATTTAAAAATATAAGGTTGAAAATTCCAGTGCAAAACCCTGTTCTTATCTCCGACTTGGTTTGTAAACAAATCCATAACAAAATGATATATAACTCTATTCTTCTGAAATAAACAATCGATTTTGTATAATAGGATAACGTCTAGATTGATTTTTGCTAACATTAACGTGGACAGGTTCTACACTGATTCTGATAAGCAATAACCAGCAATTTTTTACAGAAATTGTGTAAACATTTGACGAAGAATGTTTAGTGAAGCTAATTGCAATTTGTATCAATCCAGATTATTCCACGAAGCGGTTCTGCAAAAACATATGGATTTAACATCACACCTAATTGACGATTTTAATAAAACATTACACATTACATATTACAAATACACAGAACATCGTAAAACCGGGTAACATTGATTGTTTTGTTTTGTGTTTTAAGCTCGAACCTAGCCAGCTCCAGCATGGTGTTGCTTTGTAGCTGTGCCTAGCTAAGAAAGGTCCCTTTTTTGTTTGGGCAAATTTAAAACAACGGATTCATTTGATCAATGTTTTTAAAATGTTTTGCAAGTCATTTATAACGTAATTATCTGCAGTGAAGCGCAATCATGCATGTCATCAAAATTTTTTCATGCTTCCTGTAGAATTAGAATTTATCAAAAACTTCTTAAAAAACACTTCAAGAATTTCGGAGGTGATGATCAATGTTACCCCATATTGACGTACTAAAATTTTGTTATTGACGAATTTCACACCAACTTGTCTTCGTGGCTGGCAGCACCCTGTCAGAATCCAATGCAACTTTGTGGGTGTACAGACTATGTCTCTTCAAGCAACATTGCATACTTTGTTTTTTTTTAAATTTATCTAGACTGCCACTTGAACAGGGCTTAAGTGTTTTAATCGATTATTTTTAATCAACATAACTCAAAAAGGACAAGATTTACAAAAAGTGATGGATGGACTACTAGAAAATCCTTTTTAGCTTTTAAAAACTTAAAAATCTATTCGTACACGCTAAAAAAAAATATTTTAAAATTTCAAGTCAATTTGAAAAAATGGCTATCTTAGAATTGGACGAAATTTTTTCTCAATAAAGGCAATATAATTGTCTTAAAGTTTGCAATACATTACAAGATGGGCACTTTTAAGAAAAAAAAAGTTTTTCTAACAACAACTCTTTCATGTCATATTTTTACCGTATATCACGCAAACTCGTCTAGTTATGGTATTCTAAACCCCTATAGAATCCCATAAAATGTAGCAGACATAAAGAATTGAATGTTTTGAACAGCTTTGCAAAACGCAATAATAATCTAGACTAACATTTGAAAAGGGTCAAAAACATTATGTATCCCATTTATATACGTTTAAGTAAAAGGCATTTATCTGCTTGTTCGGATATTCGGGGGGTGGGGGTGGAAAGAAGGTCAAGATTTGTTACAGTACGTGTAAAAGGTATGGGAAAAATTGTGATAGAGGGGGCTGATAAATCTAAAAAAATAGCGGACGTCATATTTGAATCGTCTTTAAATGGATATGCATCAAGTCTTATCAAATTAGAAAATTCTAATTTGATAAGACTTGATGCATATCCATTTAAAGACGATTCAAATATGATGTTATATGAATTTTCGAAATAATGTTTATGTCAATGAAAACTCATAGGTTTTTGCGTGATAAGGGTTTTACTTTATATATTTTTTATATGTACATTTTCACGTATTAGTAATTAACATAGCTCCATATATTTAATTTATAAATCTTTCACAAAATAGTAAATTTCTCTGGATTATCTTTTGAATCAGAAAACCTTTTGGCTGAAATAGGTGCAAGGCAACGAACCTGTTTACCAGGTATTGTCTTTGCGTGGCTATATAATTCCTTAAGTTCTTCTGACATTTTTGCATACTGTTCAGCTGATATGAAGCACAAATTCAGATTTGTAATACTTTTAATTGTCTGTTCAACTGCCCAGTCAAATAGTTTCCGATGAATTTTGATTGTGTTTCCATAATCTTGAACAAGGCATGCTCTCCTTGCCATTCGTTTGAGAGTACCAACAATAGCATCAAATAGAGCCATGAGGCGTTGCAACGAAGTGCCAGTTTGCTTTCAATCCATACTTGGACTTGCACAAGTTGGCAAAGTTCTTTGAGTTCTTATAATGGGCTGCTGCGCCATCTGACATGAATATAACTTTTGAGCAATATATTGAATTTAGTTTAATGAAATCTAGAAATTTTGATATAAACAAATGAACTGCTATTGAGTCATGGGTTGATACTTCAGATATTATGATAAAGCTTTTGTTTTTCCAAGTTATCGTTCTTCTTGTAATATACTTCAAAGTTTTAGTAATGAACAGGACCAACCACCTGATTTAGTTGTATTATCACTAATGTTTTAAAATAAATCCGTAGTGGTAGCCTTGATTTTAAAACATTCAAAGACCCTTAAAAAATCCAAATTGTCATTATAATTAAATTTAATTGGCTTCTGTGACGTTTAAGGACCAAAGTATAAGACGAGTTGGCGTGATACACGGTTAAAATAGGCAAATTTGATGTAAGAAAAACTTTTTTTCCTTAATAGTGCCGATCTCGCGATGTACGACGAACTTTTCGACAATTATATTACCTTTATTAGAAAAAAAATTCGGCCTATTCAAAGATAGCCTTTTTTTGCAAATTGACTTTAAATTTTATTATATACTTTTAAAGCGTGTAAGAATCGATTTTACAATTTTAACATTTTTGTTCATAAAAGTTTAGACGATTTTCTAAAAGTTCAACTCAAACAACACGTTTTAGTAAATCTTGTCCTTATGTTATGTTGATTAAAAAAAAATTATCAAAAAACTTAAGCCTTTTTCAAATGGCAGTTTAGATACATATTAAAAAAATAATTACACAAATTGATGGTGACTTGAAAGCTCCTTGTTTTATAAACATGAAATATACAAAGCTGGTCTTTGTTGACGAAATCATCAAGGAATATGAAAAAATGATCGCAGAAGAAAGGCGCTTATAGATGGTAAAGATTGTACTCGAAAAAATGCACCATATCAAGATCAACAAAAATCATTTTAAGTCAGATATTTTTTAAAACACTCAGGGACTAAATTTTTTCAGGGAATACATTTCCGGAGTTTGCTCACCATAATCGCCCAAAACGTTTCTATTGGGCAAAGTTCTGGCGAGTTTAACGGATTTGCCTCCTTCGGCACAAAAATAACATTGTTGGCTTTGTACTACTCCATCATTGGTTTCGCGTAATGGAACGATGCCAGATCTGGACAGAGTGTCACCTTCGTGGGACCGGAGGAATGGCAGCAGGCGCTTCGTTAGGCATTTTTCTATATAGCCATTGATGGTTCTGGACTTCATGTACGACTTGCTGAATTTGCGGCACCCACCGATCGCTTGCCACATCAAGTAGGGTAAGGGGATGTAATGTTAGCCTAGCTCCTTCATTCGGCCTATGTATCAAATGTGTCATTAATTTAGCGGTAATAAACAAAATCATGTTGCTACTAAGATGACCGATGTAATTCGAAGCAATTGAGACAATATTAATCATCTTATAGTTGTTTTCTTTCGCGTAATTTTCGATTTCTTGAACTTTTGGGGCATCATGATTTCACTGGTTAAGCTGAACAGATGGTCTACACGATCTTCAAGTGATCCAAGTTTGGCTTAATAAGTAATGCAGTCTGGATGTTCAGAAAATAGATACACGTTACAAATTTACTGTTCACATAGCTAAAATAACAATGGTTTTACAAGAGAATCGTAGACCCAATGTTGTGGACATATTTTTTTGTATGCTCTTAACTATGGCCTGTAGTATCAATAACGTAGAAAAAACGTTGTTATTGGTAAAATTTCAACTGGACATGCATGAATTTGCGGTTTTTTATATTCAAGTGGCTCATCTTAACACACTCCAAAGGAACACCATCATTGTATAGTGAATTATAAAGTTTTCATTATTGAATGGCTGATAAATCACATATGAACATCACTTATGTTTGTTACTTAGTTACTAACTTTAGTTTGTTTTGTGAAATGTTGTATTAAGTAAATCGAATACAGCTAGCAATGCCTTAATTCATAAAATTAGAAAAAAAAAACCATACAAAGACTGCATTTTGTAATAAATCCATCGAATGGGACGAAGTTGCATCCATGAATAGACCCAATTTGGTGCCTATAGACCGACATTAAATCCATATCCCTCGAATTTTTCTGACTTTATAAAAAGAGTTCGTGATACATTCTACCAAATGTCTTATCAAACATATCTTAGCAAGTGTATAACAATGAAGTTTGCAGAAGCAGATAATTTCTCATCTCCATGCAAAGCGCTAGGAGTGGACAGTAATTTTATTGCTACAACGAATAGGGCAACGGCAGGCCTTGAAATTGAAATATACAAGATTGAAAGATGCCGTTGCCCTATACGGAACTATCAATACACTTTCTCTTCATGTCTATTCGTTGTAGCAATAAAATTACTGTCCAATCCTAGCGCTTCGCATGGAGATGAGAACTTATCTGCTTCTGCAAACTTCACCAAAGATCGTTACTTCCGCGCTGGGGAGAATACAAAAAATAACAATCAAAAGTGAAGTGTATAACTAGTTGAATCTCGCTTACAGCTCAAAAACTTTATGAGTTACAATAAAAAATGTAATCGAGCATTGCATAATAGGCTGAGTTAATGGCACATACCCTACTTGTTGGCAAATTCGTCGGCCTTCTTCTTTCTAAACCTCTCCGGAACATCCAGGCCGGGAAGCTGCTTGGCGTCCGCTTTAATGTACACCTGCATTTCAACTCCACCAACCACTCGCGGTACAGCTATCTGAAGCGGGATTTGGTCACCGTATTCTGTTTATTGGTTCGGTTAGGTGCCTTCCTGACCTTAAAGACATGAAGTCCGGCCCGCTTAATTGTTTGCTGGAAGAATCGACCTTTTTGGGCACGTCGCAAATCGAAAGGTTCGGATTGCGCTTGAAGTAATCCTCCATCTTCCTTGCGTTTACGGAGTCGGTCGTCTAAACTTGTCTTCCGCTGTCAGCTCGCCGTTGGATCGTCTGGATCTCCTTGAACGATTCATCGAATCATCGATTCCCAACTGTTTCGCGAACCTGTGCGACTGTCCATAATTTTTTTGTCGAAGCACTTCTTCGTTGGAAACCATCTCGATAACCACTTGACAGATTGTGACGAAATTGTAGACCACGTGTAAACATTAACTCTTAACTAGTTTTACTCAAAATTTCATCAAATTTTAATGGGTAACAAATTGAAAACAAAAGAAAGTGTTGCATTTGTATCGACTACAATCTAATTTTATTTATACTTGTGAGAAACCACCCAGTCGTGATTTGTTTTTAGCTTTCATGGAATGAAATATTTATGCGTTTTGGATTTTCACGCTTTCGATGAGCATATTAAACACACGGTTGCTCTATTTGACATCATTTGGAGTCGTTTTCTACTCACTTGTTCAAATTATTTTTTTAAAGTTGACAAGTCGACAAACAAAATCATCGAACAATAAGATTTACTCAAATTTGAGTGACTCAGTTTTTGACGAAATAGATACGAAAGTGACTCAAATAGTTTTAAATAGAATGGGCGTGCTTGGGCTTGAGGGATATAACCCTTGTTTCCAACGAACGCGTGTTAACGTGTTAAATAAAAATGAAGTTAATTTCAACGTCAAGTACATCGATATTTTTAAAAGACTGAAATTTGGCAATCAACCAAATGAACCATAGCTTATTCTATGGAAATAGGTATAACACGGTGGCTATTTCTAATATATAGTAAGCTATATGCTTGAAAACTATGTAATAGCTCACAGAAACACTTAAACTATGTAGTAATAGCTCGTGTATATACTCTAGCGTTAGTTTCTATGTTATAATAAATAGTAGACTTTGAACTATTCCATCTGGACGCAATAGTTCGTGTTTGTTGGTCGAAGCATTTTGACAGTTCGATTGAATTGTTAGCTCTGTTGTGTGTTCTCGATATTTTTGAGCAAAAATGGACCAGACAAAGAAATTATAGTAAAGGGTGATACGGTCAAAATTTGGTCAAGGGAAAATGCGTGTAAATCGGTGAAATCGTTTATTTAAAAAATCAAATTAAATTTCTTTTTCAAGTTCAATTAGTATAAAATTCAGGAAAAATATTCAGTTAGGCTTCCGCTTTTCCAAATCCGAATTGCCGGGCATTACGCTTGACCCCTGCCATCAGATTTTGTACAGCCACCTTGTCCACCTTCTTCGCCGCAGAAAGCCAGTTTGCCTTGAACTGCTGCTCGTCCTTAGCAGTTTTTTTGGTCTTCTTTAGGTTCCGCTTGACAATAGCCCAGTATTTCTCAATTGGGCGGAGCTCTGGCGTGTTGGGAGGGTTCTTGTCCTTGGGAACCACCTGCACGTTGTTGGCGGCGTCCCACTCCATGGCCTTTTTACCGTAATGGCAAGATGCCAAATCCGGCCTAAACAGTACGGAACAACCGTGTTTCTTCAGGAAAGGCAGCAGACGTTTATTCAAACACTCTTTCACGTAAATTTCTTGGTTGACAGTCCCGGAAGCTATGAAAATGCTGCTTTTCAAACCACAGGTACAGATGGCTTGCCAAACCAGATATTTCTTTGCGAACTTTGACAGTTTCGTGTGCTTGAAAATATCTGCTACCTTTCCCCTTCCTTTTGCCGTATAAAACTCCTGTCCCGGAAGCTGCTTGTAGTCGGCTTTGACGTAGGTTTCGTCGTCCATTACCACGCAGTCAAACTTCGTCAGCATCGTCGTGTACAGCCTCCGGGATCGCGCTTGGCCGTCGTATTTTGTTTATCATCGCGATTGGGAGTCACTACCTTCTTGTAAGTCGATAGTCCGGCTCGTTTTTGGCTCGATGCACGGTTGTAGACGATACACCCAGCTTATTTGCGGCATCTCGGAGAGATAGGTTAGGGTTTCGCTTGAAACTACCGACAACTCTCTTTGTCGTCTCAGTGGCTTCCGGTTTTCGATTTCCCCCCGATCCAGACTTCCTGGCTGTCGACAAACGTTCCCCAAACACTTTAATTACATTTGTAACGGTTGATTTGGCAACTTTTAGCGATTTTGCCAACTTTGCGTGCGAGTAGCTCGGATTTTCGCGATGCGCGAGCAAAATTTTGATACGCTGCTCTTCTTGCTTGGACGGCATTTTGACAACTGAAGAGTGAATTCCAAAATCAAAATAGGAGCAACATTCTACACACACACACACCTTCAAAATGAGGGGTGTTCAGGTTTTTTAAATGCAAAATTGAAAGAAATACGTCAAGTTGATATTGACCAAATTTTGACCGTATCGCCCTTTAGTAAATAAATAAATAAATAAATAAATAAATAAATTAATCTCTTAGATCCAAACATAAGTATTGAGTTTAAGGGTACAAGTCAGATTGGTTTATAAGTGCTCCTTACTATTCTTGACCATATGTGCTTATTTTGAAAGGGGGTATATTATTTTCACTGTTGATAATTAACTACAAAATTCCAGATAATCGAATTTTTCGATAATCGAATCTGCCGTTAATGGAGTCCAAAATGTAGTACGGAAAATGTCCTCTGAAAACCTCTGGAACTTACTCCGCCGTAAACAAACAGAACAATTTGAAACTCGTTCCCTTCCTTTGATTTATGAACATTGTATAAAAAAAGCAAGAGTTCTTGAGTAAGTTTATGAAATATTTAAATGATCATAGTGAAACAAAACAATTCAATCAGTGCAACAATACATGCCATCGAACTTGCCCTTCACTACAAAAGCATTCTGTAAATTCTTTTCGAATTGTTTCGGTGGGTCTCTTTGTGCAATTGGTTGAACTTGGATGATTTCCCCAGAAACTTTTCCCCAGCTTCCCTGAGATATTGTCTGTTAGTCAATAGCTCCCGGTGGAGCGTAAAATTTACAACTCCATCGGGAAAGCAAAAAAACAAAATGAAGGGCACACACTGCGCGGACTATTGAAGACACTGTCTCTGAGGGATGCTCAAATGTCCGTCGCAAAACGCAGAATCGGGGCGAATCAGTTCCGAAAGCGTGTTCTACAATTATTCTTGCTCGGTACAACCTGTAGTTAACACTCTTTCGTCTTTGCTGCGATTTCTGATGGAACTTGAAATCATTGTTGATGAAGCGAAAAGTATCATCCCCAAAAATTACATATGGAATGGATTTGGTCCTCGGGAAAAGTGGTCTCGGTAAGGTCGTTCATGCACATCGACGGTTCCTCCTTTAGCTCAGTCCCTGGGCATAGAGTATGACTGCACTTGTCACACAATCGTACTAATGCAAAAATGGTACCTGGCATCGAAGGCTCTCAATCAATAACTGTAGAAGTGCATTTTGAATACTAAGTTGAGAGCAAGCAATAGGCGAATTGTGAAAGCAATAAGCTTGAAATGCTAAAAGAATGCAAATTATCAATCGGGAAACACCCCACCATCACTGATTCTTTCTTTTGCTCCTATGTTGACATACGTAGACTTGTATTTAGTATTCACCAAACAATTTTGAACAATGCTGAACTGCTTTTTGTAATTGTAAAAATCATTGACGCTCTTTGCAGGGGCTTATATACATGTATATAGCTTTCCGTCTTTTCGTACTTTCCCAAAGTAATCTGAAGTTCCCTGAACAGTTATGAAAAACTTCTCTGAGGAATTTCTCTGAACTTTCTCATTAATTTTCCTGAACTTTTCTGAAGAACCTCCCCGAACTTCTTTGAAGAGAACTTCTCTGAAATTTTCTAAAGACCTTCCCAACAGTTCTCTGAAGAACTTCCCAGAAGTTTTCTGTAGAACTTCTCAGAAATGCTTCAAAGAACTTCCCCGAAGTTCTCTCAAAAATTTTGTTGGAGTTTTCGGGATTACTTCCCAGAAGTCCTCTGAAGAACTTCCTTGATGTTCTCTGAAGAAATTCCCCAAAATTCTCTGAAGTTCGTCTGAAGAACTTATCTGAAGTTCCTCTGAGAAACTATTCTGAAATTCCTCTTTTTTCGTCTTTTGAATCTCATAGAACTATGACATAAGATATCTAAATCGGCTATATTATAGTGAACTATAACAGAGATTTCAAGCGCCGATGGTGGCACCTTATGTGAACTAAAGTTCTGTCCAGTTAGAATTCGGAATCACTTATTGTGTTGCAGTGGCACGGAAAGTGCAAGAATTCTTTTACAGCGGTTTGTTTACCTAAACGCCCACTTTCTGTGGTATAAACTTCACGGTGTTTCGTTCAGTGAGTCAAAAGTTATTCCAGGTGGAAGCCGAGAGGAGAGAAAAAATTCTGCACACCCACGTTGATAATCCAACGTGGTCCGCAATAAAAATCGCAAAAACGTTAAAAATAGTAAAATCAACCGTGTATGGTATGCTCAAACGTTTCAGGGAGTGAAGGAGCGTGTATCAAGTGCCTCAAGGTAAGCATCGTAGTGGAACATATGATCGTCAGAGCAAACCCTGGATTATCAGATAATGAATCGCACAAAAATACGCTGCTGCTCGCAGTACCGTACGAAAAATTCGTTTGCGTGCAGGATATCGTTCTTATCGAGCTAGCAAGCAACCAAACAGAACGTTGAAGCAAATTTTCGTCACCAAAACTAGACCTCGGAAATTGTACCAGCAGGTTTTGACGAAGTACCCAGGATGCCGGACAGCTTCCTGGTCAAAAATTCTACATGGCGACGGCACGTGTAGATGTTCCTGCGAAGTTTAAGTTTGCTTTTATGGTCAAATTTGCCAAAAAAAACTCATTATTTGGCAAGGGATATGCAGCAGCGGAGTAAAGACCAAAGTGTTCGTGACGAATAAGACGATGGACTCGAAGCTGTACAAGGAAGAATGCCTCAAAAACCACGTACTACCCTTCATTTAAGCCCATAAAGGTCCCGTGAAGTTTTGGCCAGATTTGGCGAGTTGCCACTACAGCCGGGAAGTCATCCAGTGAAACCGCGATAACAACGTAGATTTCATCGATAAAAACAAAAATCCACATAACTGCCCGCAGTTCTGGCCTATCGAGAGATTTTGGGCAATAATGAAGCGGAAGCTTAAGAAAAGTGTAAAAAAAGGCTCGGAACGCGACTCAGATGACCAAAATGTGGAACAAATATGCCAAGGAAGTTGACTCCGGAAGTGTGCAGCGTTTGATGGGAGGAATAAAGAAGAAGAAGTTGCGATTTTTCATTAGAAACGAAAAGAAATGATTTGTATGGATATTTTTCCTTGAAGTACAGTGTATTACCTTTGTTTTGATGTATTAAACTTATTTGTATGCCCATTGTAAGTCCCATTGTTTAACAAATCTCGAAAATTAATTCAAAACGACATATCTGATTTTGTAAACAAAAACGTAAAGATGTGTAAATAAAAAGGCCATGGTGGAGGTGGCTGGGTTCGATTCCCGGTCTGGTCTAGGAATTTTTCGTTAAGGAAAATTTCTCGACTCCCTGCGCAGAAGGTATGATTGTACTTGCCACACAAAGCTCTTAATTAATAACTGTGGAAGTGCATTTAGAATACTAAGTTGAGAGCAAGCAATGAGCTAATTGCGAAAGAAATAAGCTTGAAACGCTAAAATAGAAGAAGAAGAAGATGAATCAATTTTTCATGTTACATAAATTTAAATCCCTTCACAAAAGAGCAAACGGATTGCGATTGCATTTCAGTCCAGCTGTGTGTGTGATTAAAATACGTCGATTACAATTGTTTAAAATGCAATTTCAAACCAGGAGCTATAAATGAAAAAATTATCTATAAGATATACCGAAGAAATTGTAGAACAGGGAACTGTTGAAACAAGTAGCCTTTTACAAACCAGACTAGGGCTGCAAGCCACCTTCATAAAAAAATAAAGAAGAAATTAAAATGGGTAGGATATTAAGAAATCAACATGATTTTTCTAAACTGAATTGTGCGCTATAATCAAGGTGGGTTTCAATGACCTTTGTCCAAAGATGCCAAGCCCAGTTCAACTAGTCACAGTTATTCAACATTTATCTTAACCTTCAACGTATACCTTAACCAATTTTATAATAAATCGTTTTACCACTTTGGGCTTAACGATAAGATGCTATTTTAACTTCTTATATCTATATGCTTAGAAAATTAAAATGACCCATTTGAAATAAAATTGTCGGTAAATTAGGACCAGTTGAAAGGAAAAAACCAAGAAAGATATAATTTTATTTAACATTTCAAACATAATTGCTTTAAGAAGAATTACATCGCGCTTTGAAATGGTACCTATTTAACAAAAAAAACAATTCGGGAAATTGTCCAAACTCTCTGAGGTACGGTTGCTCCATCTCAGATCGAGTTCATGAATGGAACCTGTTGATTGGACCTCCTAAACTGACTTGAACAATTTCAACCTGATGGATGTATTATAACTGATACCAAAGCGTTTCAGTTCCTCTTAACACCCCAAACTAAACACTTTGCGTGAGGTGCATGATCGCATCCATGATATAGGCATACCGCCATCCGCCGCCGCCAAGAAAGAGGAAACTGAAACTCAAGACGAAGAAAAGCTTTCAAAAGACAGAGCTGATAGAATAAATCGAACAAAAGAGAGGCAGAAAAGAAAGCTTGGAACTTGGGGCAAGGCAGTCAAGAGCAATGTTAAGTAACTTTATTGTGGAGTCGACTTCAGGCCCGTGCAGACGTGGGCTGAGTAGATTACATTGGGGAATATATTCGATTTTTGTTTTTTGCGAGATAGCTCGTCAAGTGATACCAACCCGTGTTCTGATTGCAGTGGATTAGCATATTGGCTATAGTGTTGAGAGTAGGAGGTACGTGAAACCCAAAAACAAGTGTATATTTTTCGTTTTTTAGCTCGAGCAGTTCTGAGCAATTTCTCTCCTCGTGCAACGGTCAAATTGCTGGTAATAGCTGTGAATTGAATTTGAAAGTTCGGCCAGGAAGTTGGCGTCGGGGGGTATTTGGTGCATAACGTTAACATCCATCACGCTGCTGACTGTATGAAAATTGAAAACTTTTACTTTAATTTAAATGACTAACCATGAATCGAAATTGGTGGTTTTAATTATTTGGTTGAATTTGTCGGAGCTACCGTAACAACAACAAAAAAGTGCGAGCAAAAAGCAACTCGAGGAGAAAAGTGGCAATTGTTGGTGCGCGTTTTTCCGTAGTCCATGTGTGTATGGAACGGTTGCGATGTGCTAAATAAACTTGACTTCGTGGCGAATCTTCGTCCCAGCGGCAGCAAATTCATTTCTTGTCGCCCATGGGTGGTAACCAAAAAAAAAAGAGAAAAGACAATTGAAGTTCATTTGAAGAAAAGTTACACCTTGCAAGAAAAAAAAAAGCTAACGTCATCGATCGGTGTGACCCAATGGGCTTGCGTTTAAAGTGCACTGTCGAGTGGATGCACCAGTGAATAGATGGCACAGAAACTGGATCCAGACAGTAGAACTAGTTTTGAATCCACCGGAATGCGATGCAGCCGGGAATATGTGTTAAGTTACAGTTATTATAACACCCCGCACAGCTGTAGGTGTGCTGATCATGTTGCGGCAAGGATGATGCTGCTGGTGGCCGTGATCATACAGGCCACGATGATGAAGATGAATCACGGAGGGGAGAACCAAGTTTCACGACCTGATTTCCATTGCAACAGAGTTGATTCATATCAAACCTACGAGAAAATGCATATAGCTAGCTTTCCAGTAAAAAGTGGGTTACATGTTACCAATCCTCGTGTCGAGGATTTTGTGATTTTATTCTGAAGATATTTAACACAATCCTTGAAAAGCTCGTTTTGATAGCGCTAACACTGTTTAGGAGGAATGTTACCTTATTTTAAATCTTATCATCATTTACGATCATAATATAAATTTTCATGGCTATGGAGGTGGCTTTCGGCGTTTAGACATTTACCATGCCAAGTTTTGAATATATTTTTAAAGATAAGGGCAACATGCTATCTGTCCTCAGTTGAGTGCAAAATGCCAAAAATGGTAAAAAGATATGGGATCATCCATTAATTATGTAACTCAAAAAAATGACTTTTTGGACCCTCTCCCTCTCTTGTCACGTTTTTGTATGGACCTTCATTTTGTTGATGCTTAGATTATCCCTCCTCCCTCTCCACCTTACTGCGTTACATAATTAATGGACCTTTCCTATGAAACTAAATTTAAGATGGTTCTAGCTAGAATCCGAGATAAGAGACTTTATACACAATCTTAAAACAATGCATTCAGCTAAAAGTAAGTTGCCTCTATTTCATATCCAACTATCCAAAACCGGATTTATCAACATTTTTTTTAGGATTAACGTGATACAATATACTGTTAAACGTATGACAAATCCTCAAAACTTCACTTCACTCATTTTTTCTAAAAAAATCAAAAACTGAAATCCTATTTTAAACTATACCTACCCAGATATTTGGATAGGTACAAGATTCTTTGTAACAGCTACTTTTATTATTAATTTCGCACCTCGAAGCTAGGATGAATATATTTCTCAATTAATAATTTTCAAACAAATGACATTCAAACTTACATTCAGTCTTCCCTTAATTGACCTCATCCGCAGCAATATCTTTTCCTATAGCCGGTTTATCCAGCGTCACTCGCTTATTGGCAGTAGAACAAGGTGATTTGGCCGGACCTGCTAGGCAACCCTAAATTCAACAAAATTCAATAATTCATGGCTACTAAGTGAAGTAATTCCAAGTTAGCTGAGCTCCTATTCACTAAATAAACTCCAATGCTCACCAAGATCTAGTAACAAAACTAATAGTTATAAATTAAATGCAATCGGATCGTACTATATCAGATATCCCTACTTCAAACACGTTTGTTATACCTTTCCCCTTCTGTATCTATCCCTTGACGTTTCTAGACGTAAACGCAATTCGCCTACTTACCCGGCAGTGGTGCCAGAACACCAGGTAACCCATTAGAATTAGTAAACGCAGTAAATCAACCCTAAATCTGCGTATCAAATGCTACAATCATCTTGAATGCTATCTGTTGTAAAGTTGGATTTCAAATGCTATTTAAATGCTTGTAGCCTGTAATAAGTATTTCGAATGCAAAATAGCATTTATGAAGGCTTATCATAGCATTGCAGTAAAGCAACCGTATATTGGGACAAAAGCGAGATTTATTTTTCATTAAAGGTGACTTAACTGCTCGATAGGCTGCCGTAAAGACGCTTTGGAGCTGCTTATTGGTTACCTGGGTAGTTAACGCAAGCAAATTCCGTTAAATTCCACAACAGAAAGCTTATCTTATGATAGTCCTATTTCGTCTGCAACTAACAGACTCCTTCAGTGTCGAGTGCTCGACTGGGGTGTTAATGGGAAGTTTCAAGTGAAGTTTAAATTTTCGTAGTTTTCCAATTACAATCGTTTTACTAATACGCTCGAAAAGTGTTTTTAAAAACAAGTGTTTTTTTAGGAATGTGAACTATATTTCAGCTGCCAACACCCCCAAAACATGAATTAATATTTATGTAAATTACTTCGAAATATGTCTGACTTCTTAAAACTACTTGTTTTTATTTTATTTTTTACTTACTCTGGTTACTTGGTTCTTTCAATAGAAACAAGCGATTTTAATCAAATCAGTTTAGATTACATAAATCACTGCCAACCAGAGGTCAAAGTATTATGTAATTAGATAGGCAGGAGAACTTCCATTACCGGCCTCCATTACGATGATAATAGAAGGATAATAATGATGCTACATCTATTTAACGAGCAAAGAGCAAACACCCTTAGGAGTTGGGTGATTGAAAATGAATTGGTCAAAACTTCACTACAAACGAGTTATAGCACCAGGCTAATATTGGATGTGAATAGTGGATACATAAATGCTACACTTAAGGTGTGGCCTAGTTAGAATTAAATAGAAATAGAAATAGACTATTGCGCATATTTCGGATATACATTAACAAAATAGTATTCTGTTTCAACTAAAATTTTTGACAAACAAAAACTTAATGATCTCGATTTCGAAGAAATTTGCGAACTTTTCCCCGAATAATTTTCATCAACCGGTGCACATTATTCTCATCCATCGTTTTGGCAATCTTATTCCACCCGGTTCTCAATTCATTGATGCTTTTGACGACACTGCCATTCACCTTTAGCTTCCTCTTCATAATAGCCCAAAATCTCTCTATCTCAGTTTGGTGGGTTGCGTTCTTTCGGTATAAACTGAATCCCGTTGGTTCCATACCACTGTATCACTGTTTAACTGTAATGACAGCTTGACATTACAGTGACATTCCGTTCTGTACTGCTCTGAATTAAATTTTTATCAGTTGGTCTTCCTACCGCAGCTACGGATGCCTTGCCAAATCATGTAACTGCGTGCAAGTTTATCTGCAAACACAAACTTGAATTTGGTAGCAACATCATCTCGAGCCGTAGCCAAGTAAAATGTTTGCCCCCCTGTTTGAAATCGACCTTTACATAGGTTACATCATCCATGAACCATTGAATTTTGTCAACACCTAACCATACAGTTGTTTTTAGCACGGATTCTGACCATAATGTCCTGCTTTTGATTCCTATTTGGTTGTCTACAGGCACGGTATGACATGAAGCCTTCCTGGAGACGAATCCGTTGCACGGTACTGCATGCGGCGCGAAACTTTTTGGCCAAATCGCGGTCTGAGATGTTGGGGTTTGCCTTAATATTGCTGATGACTGTGTTCCGCAGTTGGCGGTTGACAGTACCGGCCCGACGCTTGCTTTGAGGCTTGCGATCCGTCGACAAAGTTTCTCTGTACTTTTTCAAAACACGCCACACGGGAAATCTCGGGTTTTGGCCCAGACCACAAAGGGGTTTCCAAATGATTGCGCACAATTATTTTTCTTCTTTCTTCTTCCATTTTGTATTTCTATAAAACACGTTCGAACTGCACCGCGAAAAAAATTTCTGATGTTGTTATTGTTGTAGGGAACACTTAAAATGTCATAGTTTACAAATCAGACCCCTAGGGTCACTGAATCAAAAATGTTCCAATACACATCTAATATTTTGGACATGTTTAGTTCAGTATTGAGTTACAGGTAAAATTAGGATTTGAAGCCAACGCCATCTTTGCAGGGTGTTATCCGGTATTCTCGCAACATACCCTGCCCAGCTTCAGAATACTTGGTTTGCCATAGAGTTGAACGTTAAAATGTTCGGCTGACAATATCCAAATCATTCGCGAAGCAAACAAGTCGGCTGTATTTCATGAAAATCGCACATCTGCAGCTTCAATCGGTGTAATTAATACCCTTAAAATGTAAAGAATAACTGAGCTATTAACCCTAAAACTACAAAATAAAAACTTCACAATGCAAACACCAGATTATCCAAAGAAATTTGCTTGGACCAGCTTGCTTCCACATAGCATGCCGGTGGATGTCAAAATAAACATTCAGCCTTGCATTGAGCACTCCTACAGTACAACCATCCTTGCTGCTGACTGCAACCTACTTCGATGTGCTTCTAAATTCCGAATTCCTATGGGATAACTGAAAACTTTCGAAGTTCACTTTAAGCATTCTACGTGAACTCTACTGCCGTGAACCACAAGTCAGCCCCACACTGAAAGTAAAATTTTAGTTTATATTACAAAATCAAAGGTTGTTTTCTGCTACGAAACTAATTTATACTTTTTATGAAGATACATTCGTGATTATTGGCACACGCGCAGCTGTCAAAAGCACGAAGCTTTTGTTGACACAGAAAGAACATTCGTACATTGTACGAGAACAATACAAAAAGCTACGAAAATTTGGTCAAAAATTAACAAGAAACGTCTCTCTGGTGGTTGCATGCAGGACTGACAGATCTACTTTATCGACTCGAAATGTAATTGACAAAAAAACGCAAACACGTGAAGTTGCATGCATTTCATGCATTCTACAAAAAGGTGTAATGATAGCATTTCACCAGATAAAAAGCACTATGAATGTTTCATACAATATAAGAGACATTTGTTCTATGTACAAATGCTCCTTTACGAAAATAAATTTTCAGTGCATATATACAGAGTAGGCAGTGAGAAAATGAACGTTGAAGTGTTGAACACTCGTTTTCGACAAAAATATTCAAAAATTTCTTATCAATAGGACGAAGCTGAAATATTGTCAAACCAAATAACAAGTGCTTTGAAATCTTCATATGAAAAAGTATTAAGAAATATTATTACTAAAATGCCGAACAAAACAACGTTTTTAAAACCGTTTTGGGTTCGGACGGTTTTGTTTTCAAAGAGGTGTCTTGAATGTTCAACAATTTTGTGATTGATGGAATTATCAGAAAACTAGTAGACTAATTTATAGTAACGTAATTTTTAAACCAAAGGATTCTACCAGCAGCATTGTAGGCGATTGACGCTTTCTATGGCCATTGGAATTTAATACTGACTTGGTCAGTCCGCTTGGTCAAAAACTATTGAGATGCCTATGAAAAAAAAGCGTAAAACGAAATACTTTCAATACCCATGCCATATCACAGCAAAGCGCACTTGAGTGCAAGAAACTTACTTGCATACAGTGGATTTTAGGCAGTTAACCATTGTTCACATAGTCTGTTAGAAACTGAAGGTAATGTTGCCAACTGTCGACATTCTTTTTCGAAGAAGCGTCATCATCTTAAGGGTTCAAAGGCGTTTTATTTTCTTTATTCAGAGTCGAGTCGACACAAAACAGCAAAATCAGTCTTGAGATCGCTGTTGTATACACTTTACTTAGATGCCAATTTTCAGGAAGGTTCACACTGGCAATGTTTTGAATTTAATTGATCTTTTCGATTTTTGGCTCCATTCACGAACATCTATCGTTGAAATCAACAGAATTATGAAAATGTAATATTTTAACGACATAGTGGAATAGTAGCCTGGAGCGTAACGCACTTTTGGCAATCCAAGCAGAGCTAACAGCTTCAGAATTATATTCACAGCTCATCTTGTTTATTATTTCAACAGTTATTTGTTTTGATCTTCTTTAATGATTACAATATGCAGAATTTTCCATTCTCATTTGAGTCTTACTATTGTTGGCAACCACTGTTTCATATGGGTACGGTTTCATTTGAAGTCAACTGTCAAAGTCAAATGAACTGCATTTTAAGGTGGGTATAATTTATTAAAAGAAAAACTACAAGGGACAGCCCCATTGGGTTGTTCGAAATGATGGTATAGGACTACGCTTCAAAATTTATGCCATTTTGATTGCAATATAATTATACTTCTCAAGGCAAACGGTGATAAACTAAACCAGGTGGCTAAAAGTCACCTAAATAAAAAAAAATTCTAACACAAAGTTTATCATTTAAGAATTGTTCAATACCATGCGGCCTGAAATCAACAATGTTTTCAATTGGCATTGAAGAAATATTTCCGATTTATTTGTGCAATAATTTTGTAAATCTATGGAGAAATGATTGAGATATTAACGCTCAAAACCTGACCACTTTTTGTGAAGGTCGCAATTCAATTTTATTTAATTGTACCGAAGTTCTTCGATAAAATCCTGGTGGTATATGACTCATTAGTGATATTGTAATCTTATAAAAACAAAGACACCCAGTTATCATACAATTGGTGAAATGTTCTGAAAAATCTACTAAATTATACATTTAAAAATTGAATAGTCAACATTTTCCTTCAATATTTCTTATGAATTTTCTCCTACTTTACTTCCATATATATTTTTTTGCTGTTTAATCAAAAGAATAAAAAAAATTCGGTGCATGAATAAACAATTGAAAATGTTCTCGAAGGTGTATCTGCTATTTATTGTATTCCTGGTTTATGGAATTATTGATTTCTCGAAACATATTTATATAATCTCAAATCTGCTTATTACAGTTCAATCAAATGAGCTGATAATCAAAACATTGTTAAGTTACTCAGATAATCAATTTCAAAATATCAAGTGAGCTTTTCTTTGTGGAATCTCTGTTCTCAAAATCGTGGCTGTTTAGTTCAGGTGAGGCTTAAACTTGCACACGGTTAAATTTGGCTGCCTTTAAAATTAAAATAAACTGCACGCTTTAGCTTACGTGTTATTAGGCTTTCCCGAAATAACATTTTTTGAGGTTACAATCTCCAACCAATGCTGTTCCGATAATCAACAGGAACACGGAGCTTCAAATCGCCAGTGACTTATTTATCGACTTAAAACTCACTTAACGCCAATAATTTCACTCTATCAGGCAATCATCGCTCACCTAAATTTACCCACTCCATTCATTCGCCGTTCTCCATTCATACTCTGAATTCCGGTAACGGTTGCACTTCAATCTCTCCCTGTTTTGCATTCCTGTCAAACCAACAGGTTGAAAAATTCCAATAAAAAACCTCCTCCTGCCTCTCTTTCAACTCCCACTCATAACACGAAGCCGTCAGACTGTCGAGTTACTTTTCGAAAGAACAGCCAGTCAGCAATGAGCGAGTCGAAGGAAGAGAAATAGGTTACTAGAGTTCAGCACATATGGAAAGAAAATAAAATGACTGCACGCTTCAAACTTTGGGTCAAGGCCATAAAAGACGTTTCAGTGTCTAAGTAGTGGTATGCATGTAGCGATGGCCTTAAGGACAGAAATCGAAAACAAACACGACCAGAAAATGCATCGACTCATCTCACCGTTTACCGCTCCCTAATGCCCTTTGGTAACAGATAAACCCAATTCAAATCATCAAAACCGATTTCTTTCTTTCTCCATCTGCCGATACATCTTGGTATAACATTAGCTTAAACCAAACACGATGAGACAAAATTTAGGGATTTGAATTTTCTTAATGATAGGTAGGAAGGTTCGAGTAAAAGAATACGGTGGCATCAAAACACCTCTATGATGTATGCCGGCATACTTTGCTGAGTGCGATTTCTTCAGTTATCTTTTTTTTTTTTTTAAATAAAAGTCACAAAGATATGTTTTTTTAACTCATGTAGGTTCAAAATTATTATGTCATGAAGACATGAAATTTGAAAAAAAATAAAAAGATCATTTAGGGTAACGGGATGTAATGTTAGCCTAGCTCCTTCATTCGGCCTATGTACCAAGTGTGTCATCAATTTAGCAATAATCAACAAAATCATGTTGCTATTAGGATGACCGATGAAATCCGAAGCAACTGAGAAAATTTTAATCAACTAATACTTTTTAATTTCCGCGTAATTTCCGATTTCTTGAACTTTTGGGGCATCACGAGTTCACTGGTTAAGCTGAACAGATGATCTACACGATCTTCAAGTGATCAAAATTTGGGTTAATTGAATTGATAAGGCAAGCAATGCAGTCTGGATGTGCAGAAAATAGTTACACGTTACAAACTAACTATTCCTACAGCTAAAACAACAATGACTTTACAAGAAAACCGTAGGCCCAATGTTGGGGACATATTTTTTTGTATGTTCCCAACTATGGGCTGTTGTATCAATAACGTAGTAAATAGGTTGTTATTGGTGAAATTTTAAGTGGAAATGCATGTGTTTGCGGTTGCTTATATTCAAGTGGCTCATCTTAACAAAAACCGAAGGAACTAAGTCGTTCTATAGTGAATTATAATGTTTTCATTATTGAATGGCTAGTAAATCATATATGAACATCACTTATGTATTTCAAAGCAATTTAACTTAAGTTTGTTTTGTGAAATTTAGTGTTAAGTAAAGCGAATACAGCTGGCAATGCCTTAATTCATAGAATAAGAACGAAAAAAACCGTACAAAGACTGCATTTAGCAATAAATCCATCGAATGGGACGAAATTGCATCCATGAATAGACCCAATTTGGTGCCTGTAGACCGACATTAAATCCATATCCCTTGAAAGTTTGTGACTTTATGAAAAGAGTTGTGTAACTTTGCGTGATACATACTCTCAAATGTCTTATCAAACATATCTTAGCAAGTGTAGAACTAGTTGAATCTCACCTTCATCTTGAAAACTTTAAGAGTTATAATCAAAATGTAATCGATGGTTGCATAATAGGCTGAGTCAAGGGACACATACCC
>JASCZW010014458.1:0-22881 GCA_034211315.2 Aedes japonicus
CAACCTTGCCTAGCAGCATGAATTGATCCAGGCTGACAGAATTGCACGCTTATAGTATTAGTGCTATTAAGAAAGATTATAGTTAACTCAAGCAATTCCAGGTAATCGTCGCGAGGTAAACTATCACACAGAAAGAGCCATCAGACTGATTCAAGATTATAATGGTAACAACTCAAAACGAAAACCACTTCCAAAACTTTATTGTAAACGTGAAATTTCATAACCAAAACTTTGCTAATTTGAAGAAAAGTACTATTGTTAATCGGTATTCGACATGACATGTAATTTATGAGTTCAATATTAATCAATATGTAAACACGTTTATATATGTCAAGATCCATGATCCACACTCTCAATTATAAGAACATTCTCTCTATCTCTTTCTCTCTCTCTCTCTCTCTCTCTCTCTCTTTTTAAATCTCCCTCCTTCTCTCGCCCTCTTTCTCTCTGCTTTTGTTCAGTTTATAATTTTGTGATACTTCAAATATGTTGGCGTAAGTGCAAACACACATTCATTGTTGAGGCTTATATCTCAAAAACGTTCAGAGATATCGCAAAACCGACAAAATGTTTGCCCTTTAGGGTCACAAAATTACGTTTTTACTTATAGATGTATCTATTTTGGTCGATATTTGCTACCGTTCGACATTTTGCACTTAGGCCCATTTCGGCACCTGTAAACCTTAACGAAAAAATCTAAAATTTTAGTATGTCATCTGATGGACCCTAAAGATCATTTTCCACATGGGAAAACATGTGCCCGATTATTTTTTTCAAATAAGCCCCACCCTAACCAGGCATGGACATCCAGCACCCTGTCGTAGTTCGATTGTTCTTCCGAAATATTCACGTAGTTTTGCACACCATCCATCGTAGTTTTTAAAAGTTTTGGGAGCTTCCCGGGAAAGCCAATTTGGTCCATAATTCTCCGTAGCTCTGTGCGATTGATACTGTCGTACACCATCTTAAAATTGACGAACAGATGTTGCGTCGGGACCTGTCCTTCATGGCATTCTTGGAGGATTTGCCATACATTGATGATCTAGTCCATGGCCGAGCGCCCGTCGGCGAAACTGGTTTGATAACTTCCGACGAACTCATTTACTGTTCATGATAGGCTACGGAAGATGATCTGGGATAGGCGGCATTAAGCTGGCTTTGTAGGCGGCATTTAGGATTATGATCGCTTGATAGTTCTAACTCTCAAACACATCATCCTTATTGTAGATGTGGCATATCACCTTGCTTCCACTCCTCCGGTAGCTGTTCGGTTTTTCAGATTCGGGTTATCAAAAGATTCAGACAAATGGACAGCATCTTCGGGCCTATCTTGATAAGTTCAGATCCGATGCCATCCTTGCCAGCCGCCTTGTTATTCTTGAGCTGATGGATAGCATCCTTCACTTTTCCCAATATGAGAGCTGGTTCGTATCCATCGTCCGCCGTGCTGATGTATTCATTTCTTCCGCTGTACGCTCTCCACCTTCCTCGTTTTTGTCCTCTGCACCTTCCAGGCGTTATGCTTCAATCAGCCTACGTCCATTCGTCAGAACCGTTGTTTCCATTCTATTCAGTCAATGGCTGCACCTCCTCACCCTCGCTGTCTTCGAAGGATGCGCAGGTCATCTTCTACTTGATTAATCCTCCTTGCGCGTTGCACGCCTCTTTTGATTATGCCCGTCAGTTTGTTTTCAAAAACCACTCGTAGTTGACCGATTTTTGCGTTATGTACGATGGGAGGTTCTCCCTGATGCAATTCGTGTTTCTTCCACCTCCTTCATGATCCGTCTTCCATATGCACTCCACCGTAGATCGTAAGCAACACCTTCCGCTCAAAGACATTAAGGGTGCGTTTGTCCTCCACAAGCGATGTTCTAGTTTCATGGCCGTAGTGGATCAATGTCTTGTAGATGGTCCACTTAGTAGTTCAGCAAACTTCATTCGATCTTAACTTCCCTTAACTTAACTGATGGTTTCGTTATCGGAGGCCAATATCGAACCCAGATATACGAATTCGTCGAATACCTCATTTTCATCACCATCGATCTGAACTTATGGTGGTAGGCTAACATTATCTTTTCAAGAGCTTTTTCCCTTCATGTATTTTATTTTCAACGCACTAATCACAAGCCTAATCCCATCAGCTTCGACCTCAAGTCTGATGAACGTTTCGACCATCCTATCAAAGTTGCGTGCTACGATATCAACGTCGTCGGTGAAGCCAAAAAGTTCGACAGACATCCTGAATATCGTGCCACACGTCTCTATTAGAGCTCTTGAAATCACAGCCTCCAATGCAATGTTAAAAAGCAAATACGACAATCCATAACCTTGCCGCTGTCACTCGATCCAACCACGTCAGTTTTTTCTGGATATCCATATTCGTGCATGATTGGTTGCTAAATGACTGGCCAATGCGCACCTTTGGTACTTCACAAACCTGCAGGTATCAAATAGGTCCTATTGTGATCTTTAGTCTCCTGTCCAGTAACTCCTATCCCTAGCTTCCCGTGATGTTGACTAGGGTAGTAACCATAAGAAAGATCGGTTAACCAACACCGATGGGACCTTGGTCATATGACGACAGGGAAGGAGGGCTGCCACTTTGAAGAGTGCAACCTATCCAAGCGTCTGTTCTCCATATCAAGCGCGGGTCAAATAAGCGTCTGTTCTTCATGTTAGGAGCGGCTGATCATTGACAATGACAGATTTGCATTGTATGCAGGTTGTAAAATAGAACATTTTGTGAGCAAAGTCCGGCACTTGATTGCTTATTATATTTAGTATTTTATTTATCCGTGCGATTAAAACCTACCATGGAAACAGTTTTTTACGAATAATTTAAGCATTTTGGTATTCTGATAGCAAAAAGAACTTATGATTTCTAAGCTAAACAGCTGTTAAGCTCTGTACACGTTAGAGATAACGTTTTTCTTGAACAATCGAAAATCAATATAGGGAAGGGAACGGCTTAAGCACCCCAAGACCCTATTCCAAGCACGGGGTAAACGTTAACCTACAACGCCATGTAGTGAAGCACCATACTGCAAAAAATGAGCATTGTAGGTTAACGTTTACCCTGTGCTTGGAATAGGGTCTTGGAGTGCTTAAGCCGTTCCCTACCCTATGTATACATGCTGCATTCGAACCTGATCCGGATAGTTTCCGCTGTAAGCCGCTCGTATAACGACCAAGCCACTTCTGTCGAGCCGTTCGATGATTCGTCCACCTAGGGACGGAGACTGTGATCGGGAAGTGGTCGCAGTTGTGCGTGTCTGACAATGTTCTCCAGGTGAACCTACGGGCAAGACTCTCGGAGCAGATGCTAACATCGGTAGCCGAAGTGTTTCCCGTAGCCGGGTCCATGCGAGTATGCGAGCCGTCGTTCAACACCACCAATTGTTTGCTCAAAGTCGCCTCAGCGATGAATTGGCCTAACGAGTTCGATTGGTGGGATCCCCACGCCAGATGGTGCGCGGTGAAGTCCCCCAGAAGTAACACTGGACCTTCCAGCTGCTCAAACAACTTACCCAATGCAGCCTGACATTGCGCAGAACTCGGCGGATTGTAGATAGACACTACAGTTACCTGGATCTGTGCGTGGATGCGTACAGCGATGAGGTGCAGTGTGGTATTGATCTGTACACGCTCAAATGGTATACCTTCCCGAACGGCAAGGCCAACCCTGTGCTGCCAGTAGTGAACTCTGTTCAACTCTAGAAGCAGCGTTTACGAAGTCTGATGGGACGACGGATTGACTCGCATTCGTCTCCTGTAATGCCACGACGCAAGGCTCGAGATCGGCGACGAGAAGTTTCTGCTCGCTTATATTGGCCCTAAGGCCACGCTGGTTCCACTGTAGTGCGAAAACGCCATCGGGGTGACTATCCGTAATGGATCGGGAGGCAGACGACGATGTGAATGCTGTTCACATCGGCGGACCGGCTGTTGGAGAAAAATGTGGTGCGATAACTTTCGCAGGTGTTAATACAAAATTCTGACTCGCCTGTGGGACGCTTTGTACCACAGTATCAGCTGCTGTCGAAACAATTACACTAGTTCTGCCAACACCGAACGTTTTTCCTGAACAATTGGAAATCAATATATACCCATATATACTGCATAGAAACCAACCTAAATATACACAAATACAAATACTTTTCATGGACAACTCTTTATCTTAGTAACAGCATTTAAAACTTTTGAGTATCTTTTTCGACTCATGAACGGATCTCGTCCTGGGGGCAGTTACTTATCCGGCCAAATCTCCAACAAATGTTCATGCACTAATAAGCATAACCGGAAAAGTTCCTCACAACCATTCAGAACTACGGAACCCATTTCGATGATCAGAATAACTTCTCACGCAATGAAGTGATAAAAATATAGAATTTGTGTCAACCGGCCGACTTTCCGCCCTGAACCGCCATCAACAGCTTCCTATCACAATGCAAACTCAAAACCGTTTGGGAATTTTCAGGACAGTAGTGTGAAAGCTCTACTCTTCCTCCGTTCGGTCGCCTGCAAGTTGTTGAACTTGGATAATCACTTTATACGGACGGATTAACATGAAAGGGGGAAAAAGTTCCCACTTCCAGTCTGAACACTTTGCTCAGCCGTTCGCTGGTGAGGCTGGTGTTCCTCTCACTCGCCCACATTATTCTCTGTTATTAGGTTACTACATAAAGCCATACTGTGCCGGTTTCGAGTAAATTTATTCGAGAAGGTATGCTATGCATATTTGGAACGACCGTGGGATTTTCCTCCACCGCTATTCCGTCATGTCCAGGGAAAAAAATCAGACTAATACCTTCGACTTTGGGTTGGATTGCTCACGTGGGTCGCTTTGGTTTGTGGGTGAAAGTTCAAAAACTTGTGTTTGGGTGGGTTTTTTTTCTTCTTCTGTGTGGAGTTCTAGGTATTTCAGATAAAGGTTACGCTCACGGAGGCGAGGTGTTTTTCAACTGCCATGGCTTCGTGAACTTTCTGCTGAGCGATAGTGTTTTACTTGGCAGGACATTTTTTTGGTTATCTGTTAGAAAACAATGAGTATGACCGAAATTTGTTATTCAAATTGAGGCCCGGAAGGACAAACCAGCGAGCAGCGGTGAAGTGAATTTAGATTACTAATTTATTATATGGTGATTTCTTGATGAACCTAAGCGGGCAATGGGTCTATGGCGGTTTTTTTTTATAAAGAAGAAATGGAAATATGTTGAAGATTTCAAACACAAAAGATGATGCGATTGTTTTATTGCTGATTTCATTTTACTGGTTCAACTTTATGTTTGCCCTCTTCCGTTCACAATTCATCCGTTTCAGTTAGTATCTGGCCGCTTTTTTTAATTGACTGTTGTCATACCGATAAACTTATTTGATTCAAATGGATTGTTAATTTAGTAGTGATAATTTTATCACATCAAAGATGGTAAACGAACAATAATGTCCCAGATATTATTTTCTAGAATAACATAGATACACTCTTTGTATGATTGCAACGACGTGTGGTGATAGCTAATGCGTTCACATATACTGAACGGGATCATAGTGTGCGTATAGCTTTTTTGACAGTCGTGATTATGATAGTTTGTTTTGATTGTTTTGATTAAAAGTTGAAGTGTTTCCAAGCGTCCCATCAGTATATCAAGCAAAACATTGCATAAGGTCCTATTTAACATTTCTGTCATACCGAGAAACACAAGATTGAAAAATTAAAATCTATTTCAAATTTGTTATTTAAACTCAAATGTGTTTTTTTTTTATATTTTTTATGGGTTTAGATGTTAAATTTGAAGAGGAATGTAATGGAAATGCAATTTTTAAAGTTTACGGTGGTTCTAGGCTTGTAATCAATACATTTGTTACTTAGGACCTATTGCATTAGCATTTGTAGCTTGGACCTGTTAGATTGATCCTTTGATAATTTATAACGTACATTGGACCTTCTTGAGTGAATAATGAAAATCAGTTAAATCTATTATTTCAAATAATGTAATAATTGAGATTATTGTGAAAATATCTATATAATTGTGTTCCTTCCACATGGGCCTATGGAATGACTGCCCCAATGTTGGGCCCGATATTATGTGGCACACACCCTTTTAGTAGAAACATAGTGCCACCGATATAATCCCGTATTCCTTATACAGATCACTTGGTCATGAATTGACTTGGTTTTCTCAGGGAATATTTGAGAAAAAGATGGATTACCGGTGCTCATTTTCTTTATACACGTCAAAACAATAAAGACCATTAACTTCAAGAAACTCTAGAAAAAGCTCGAGAAAGATGGATTGAAGAGTGTAAGCTGTAGTGAATTATGCCGAACTAGTGTTATACCTTATATGTTGCAATGCTACAGTTAAAACATTTTATTAAAATAATAATAATAATAACTGCTCAAAAAATAACAGTTTATAACAATATGTACAGATTTGTGCCTTTTTTTATTATTTAAGAATGAATGTTTTGGTGTTTTATCAATTCAGAATTACAATGTGATTTTAAAATCTAATTACTACTTAATTAATCGTCATCGTTGGGAGCATCCAAGTCCGCATCCAACTGATCTTTGATCGAATGTTTAGATTTTCGACCTCTTTTTGATGAAACTGAAGATTTCAAGAATGTCTCATAGTATGCCTTCTGCTTTATGTAAGGCAATAGTTTTCTTAAATCCTCTAGTTTTGCCGTTGGCAACTCGATGGGTTGTGTCGAGATAGGTTCAAGTATTACACTTTCCACCTGATTCTAGATATGGATGCATTTATAGTTCAATGCTGAAACATCATCCTTTAAATATACATGACCCGGATTGAAGGTCGTGTAACGAAAAACCATAGTTTGCTTCATGCGAAATTGATTACCACATAATGTTGTCTTAGGTATGATGTATCTTTGATCTAAAGATTTCAAATTTAAAAATTCCGTTTGCTCCATTTTTGCCACAACGAATGGCACCCTACGACGAATGCTACTTATGAAGGTTGCCCAATCATGTGGAATCTCGATACTTATATTGCTTTTTTTCTTGGCCTTCTCAATTGCTGCGTGGACGCTGTCGACTTCCATATGGGAGTGTCCACTGTGCATAATTTTTTACTTTTTTGTTTCTTCCTCGTGCTTTCCTCATCTCAATAACATATAAAAACAAAAATACAATGTATTTGTTGTGGTTCTGGCCTGTACATCAATCGCTATAGTAAACAATACTTTCGACAGACTCAGGGAGTTTGTTGAGATCTTTTAGCAAACAAGACCCGATCTCTTGGGATGCTCGTTTTGCCTTGCTCTCGTCCCATAAATAGCAGTACGCTGTATTATCACCAAGGTAGCTACTGAAAACGGTGAAATCGTATGTATATAACTGCCTGGAATAAAATGATTGGCCACATGTTAGGTTAGGTGTGGGAAGCTGTTTCTGTAAGTCGAAGGAGGCGACCCTGAAGCTAGGGTCTGTTTTAGATGATATGATATCCTTCTTCTTTTCGTCGTAAATACTTGTTTAGCCACACTTTGATGTGTGTCAAAAAGACTTTGTAGTTCATCTCTCTTCGTTGAAACTTCTGTCTTTATTTGGACCTGCAAACGATCACAGTGGCCACATGTTTCCATTTTTGGTTTTCGAAAGCTGAGGTTCATCGAGTTGAACAGAGTCCGGTAACTATTATAGTGGACCGGTATTAAGTTGTCAGCTGCACATTTATCCTGGTATAATTCATACATCCGTCGGATATTTAAGTCGCTGGAGAGATACAATTTCGAAGACTTTTCTCTAGTATAGTGGCTAGAATATGCGGGAAAAGACAAAATATGCTTTCGCACATATTCCAGTCGTTCTTGACTTATTGCGGAACCACTGTTCTCTTTGCGATTATCGTCGCTGGCAATTCCCAATCCAGTTACGTCGTTATCCAGAGAGGTTGGTGCAGTTGGCTATTTGGACCGATACTCCTGTCAATGCGGTGTTTAAGCCTACGGATGGGCAAAAGCCGCCCGTGACAACAACGGGACAAGAATCATCCCACGATGGCCATCCCGCACCGACGAGGAGCTGAACCAAGAAAACCCAAGTTTTTCCATCAACTATATCCATCCTTTTCAGTACGACCAAATAAGCTTGCTTATTAAAGGATTTGTTTGGTTGAATATTTCTCGTGTGCTGTTTGAAATTTCAATCATTCATAGGAATCAAATAATTTTGAGAAAGTGATATGTCGCAGCATATGACTGCAAGTATGTGGTTCCATAGTTATCTTCTACGCGTTAAAGATTGTGGCCCTCTCAACCGTCGTAGAAAATACAACCAGGGCCGTATCATTATTAAAACCAAACGGTCCTCTTCAGGGCCACCAAATGCTATCTGAAGAATTAACAATAGAATTTTCTTGCATATTCACTTCCCAATGCTGGTCTATCGTTCAATTAGCACTATTTCGACCTAGACGTCTATCGGCAAAAATAGACTTTGAATTCCCAAACAGACCACAACCATCTGCAGCAAGGTTTGGAAGAAGAAAACGTATTGCACCTCATCTACCGGGTGCTGAGGCATTTTAACCCGATTCGGTTGTTTCCTTCAAAGCGATAAGCATTATGAGCAGCTTAGCAAATGACATTTCCGAGCGGATTGAAAGCGTAGCTGCTCGACTGACTTAAATCAATTGGCGGATAGCCCTGACGTCTCTGGAAATTCAAACCGCCTTTCGATCATGCTGCCGGGAGAGCTAGCAAAACACGAGGTTTCACGAGGTAAATCAATTACAGGTGGTGGCCGTAGCTGTTCCCTTGAACCCAAAATTGCCCTTTTCAGGGCCATCGAAACAACTGGAAAGAGAGTTGACATGTCTTTGGGAGTGCCTGGGGCTTGGTTTTGGGGTGTTTGATTGCGAAATATATCTTTCATGTGCCGAAGCCGTAATGTTTTCGACATTAGCAGTGTTGTACACACATAGGCCTAGTAGAAACCGTATGCAATTGGAGGTAACGAAACCAGCATCTTGGGAAAAAGTTTCTCAAATGACCAATAACTCATTCGCACTACAAGGTATATTACGTGATATAGAGTATCTTGATATCATATGTCATTCACATTATTTGCAGTGAAAGCAAGATGTATGGATGTAGATACCAAGACAGGCTATATCAATAATGGTTGTAGTGCGTTATAATGTATGAGAACTAGATTTGGAACGAAACTAATTTCGGCCACTCTTTAAACAATCAAGCGATCTAGATTGCACATTGCTTCGTAGTCCTACGTCAACTTTGCGTACAACCCCATTGGGGTCACGGATAGAGATTTGTCTAACGTTCAAAATAACAAGAACTTAACAGCGACCCAATGCTTTTAATCAATTTTCTTCTTACCAGGTGAAGCAATTCAACGATTTTTTAACAATGCATTACTTATGTAATGGGTTGTATTAGCTAGCAAAAATACCTTTGAACGCAACGGGAACTGTTAATTTAATCAAGCGACGAGAAAAGGTTATTGTAGGCTCCTAAAGGGTGTCCACGATGAAATTGCCACACTATGAAATTGCTCTAACTTTTTAACCGTTGGGTAGAATTTAATGAAAATTTGGGTGGATTTAGTTCATAGTGCATTATTTACATCCTGCAAGTTTTAAAGTCCTGTGATCAAAACTCGCGTCGAAAGAACAGCTCGTGTGTGATAAAATCTTGCGCATTCATCACGAGAACAAGGATCTCTCGCATCGTTCCATCGCTAAAACGTTGGGAATCGCGAATTCCACGGTGTCGCGAGTGATTAAGCGGTTCGAGGAACAGTTGACCACCGATCGGAAGCCCAGAAGTGAAGGAAAAAGTATTCCGTACTACACCAAAAATCACAACCGCGTAGTTGGGGCCTTCAACCGAAATCAGAACGCCTCCGTTCGGGATGTGGCTAAGAAGCTGCACCTAAGCCGAAGTGCATCATGGACGACGAAACATATGTGAAGGCCGACTTCAAACAGATCCCCGGCAACCTGTTTTTCACGGCCAAGGATAAGTTCAGCGTTTCGGAGCATGTCCGCACTCAGAAGATGTCCAAATTTGCGAAGAAATTCCTGGTTTGGCAAGCCATCTGCACGTGCGGGAAGCGGAGTGCACCTTTCGTGACCCAAGACACGATGAACGGACAGGTGTACATAAAGAGTGCCTCCAGAAGCGGCTGCTTCTCTCATGAAGGCCACAACGTCCCAACAATCTTCTGGCCGGATTTGGCCTCATGCCACTACTCAGGACGTGCTGGTGGTATGCGGACAATAAGGTCAATTTCGTGTTGAAAATGTTCAGCCCTCCAACACCCGGAGCTCCGCCCATCGAAAAGTACTGGGCTATTATGAAGCAGCACCTTCTTAAACGACCTAAGGTAGTGAAGACAGTCGAGGAACTGAAGAAAGTATGGGTTTACATGCAAAAAACGGTTGATTCACAGGTTGTGCAGAATCTTATGGCCGGGGATAAGGCCAAGTTGCGGGCATTTGCGTATGGACTGTTAATAAAATACGAGTAAAATGGTAAAATGAAGTTTAATAGTTATTTCTCAATCCATGAAAAATTGATGCCAATCGGATGAAAACTCGAATTTTGCGAATCAATTTTGTGTGTGGCAATTTCATCGTGGACACCCTTTATGATTCTGAACGTTTAAATATAGTCATATTGTAAAAAAATCAACGCGATTAAAAAATGCACGATCTCAAGTGACGACACACTGGCAATACGTTGTTGTGGCACATCAATGCGATATATGACAACCGGGATCAATACATACCGCTGATATATAAGGAGCACTCTAGTGCAATATCAATGTTGCCTTTCTGATGAGATATAGTGGTGGCATTACTGGAAGCAGTTTGAACATCCTGATTTGATAGATCAAGAAGGTAATCGGATCGAATGCTCAATTTCTTTTCCTGATAATGAATAAACTATAATCAGTAATGATACATGAAATCATCTTCTTTCAATTTACCCGTAGATGCAGCCATTGTTGTTTCAGGCGACAAGTTTAATTTAATCGGACTTGTGCTGGCATCTTTCACACGAACTTTCAATTTTGTCGCCGAATATTCCAATGTAATATCCGCCAAAAACGTTTCCTCTTTGACTTCCGAAAGGAAGTGTGATTGTTGTGCTGAAATTCCTGCTTTTCGATCTGACTGGCCGTTCGGAACATCGACGAACCACTTGCTTCTTCGTGATTCACCTGAATCGGCCAACCCTTAACCTCCGGTTTTTCAATTTGATCTGCAGCATCTACGAGGTTGATAAAAATATATACATTATTGAAAACTTACCTTAAATAAATACTTTTACCGATCAATCGCTGGATGTTATCGTTCCAGAGCATCTTCAAAGGACAAATCAAATTTATTTTCACTGTTTTTCACTTTTTTTCCGTCGAATACTAAAACAGGAAAAAAAAACGAAATGCAGGTCCAATGTACACCTGTCAAAATTTTTGATTGACATGTTACATCGACTCTCGTCTGACAGATGACCTATGTAACAGAGCTGTGCTTTACAAGACGAATTGTACATTGGACGTTTTGTTATCATCGATATAATATATATATATATATATATATATATATATATATATATATATATATATATATATATATATATATATATATATATATATATATATATATATATATATATATATATATATATATATATATATATATATATATATATATATATATATATATATATATATATACTAGCTGAACCCGGTGCGAGCCTTGCAACGCATGCGACTAAATGAATGAAAAATTAATAGAACTGGCGCGTTTATGGTTTTTGTTTTGAATGAATCTGGTTAACATATTTTTGTTTGTTTGTGTGTGTTATTTAAGCAAAAAAAAAGGTTTGTGTTATTAATTTAACCCTTGGACTGGTGGTTTCTACCGGTTTTGCTTTCTGCGTAGAAGCATTTCAAAGACAAACGAAGCCGTATCCTATCAGTTTGTACGTAATTTTCTCTTGCAATTCTTGACTAAAAAGGCGTTCAAACTTCTATCAGAATATACTTCTTATCCGAGAAATACACATTTTGTTTTTTAGTTGCATGGATAATACTCATGTTTGGTTCAAATGTCTGTTTCATTGGCTTTAGAGCCCTCCTGCACCCTCTCCAGAGGGACGGCGTCTTGAACCACCTAAGAAAAAAAAATCCTGCCCAAAAACCCCCACATGCCAAAGTTGGTTCCATTTGAAGAACTCCAATTCCAAGAACTCGAGCTTTGCAGAAATTTGTGTTTCATTTGTATGGAAGTCCTCCCCTTCCAGGTGGGGAAGGAGCTTCGAACCATCATAAGAACCTTCTCTGGCCTCAACAACCCCTACATATAAGTTTTCATAATAGTAGGTATGATTCTCATGTTTGGTTGACATTTGTGGCTAATTTTCATGAGAGCCCACCCCTTCCAGAGAGGGGAGAAGTCTCAAACCTCCATAGAAACAGTTCTTGGTTCCGAAAACCCACACATACAAAATTTGGTTCCACTTGTTTGATTAGGTCCCGAGTTATGCAGGAATTCGTGTTTCATTGGTGTGGGAGCACCCCTTACAGATGCGGGAGGGGACTCGAACCATCATAAGAACCTTTCTCGACTCCAAAAATCCCTGAATAAAAATAGTCATACCTGTTGGGATAATTCTCATGTTTGGCTCAAATTCGTGGTTCATTTGTATGAGAGCCCCTTCTTTCAAAGAGGAGGAGGGTCTCAAACCTCCGTAGAAACATTTCTTTCCTACAAAACCTCCACATGCCATATTTGGTTCCATTTGTTTGATTAGTTCTTGAGTTATGCAGAAAATAGTTTTTCATTTGCATGGGAGCTCCGCTTTCTTAAGGCGGGAGGGGTGTCGAACTATAATAAGATCCTTTCCCGGACCCAAAAACCCCTGCGTACAAATTAGCATAGCGGTAGGGATAGTCCTCATGTTTGGTTTAAATTTGTGTTTCGTATGTATGGTAGCCCCCCTTTTCAGAGTGAGGAGGGGTCTCAAATTACCATAAAAACATTTCTTGCCTTCAAAAACTCACGCATACGAATTTTGGTTCCATTTGCTTGATTAACTCTCGAGTTATGCAGGAACTTGTTTTTCATTTGAATGGGATCGCACCCTCTCTAGAGGGGGGAGGGCTCTCGAACTATCATAAGATGCTTTACTGGACCCAAAAACCATTGAATACAAATTTGCAAAGCAGTAGGTATAGCTCTCATGTTTGGTTGAAAGTTGTGTTTCATTTGTATGAGAGCCCCCATTTTTAGAGGGAGGAGGGGCTTTGAACCACCATAAAAACATTTCATGCCTTCAAAAACGCGTCCATTCCAAATTTGGTTCCATTTGCTTGATTAGTTCTCGAGTCATGCAGAATAGTGTATTTCATTTGTATCGAGCCTCCCCCCCACCCCCCAAAGGATGGGAAGGGGTCTCGAATTAACATAGAAACATTTTTCGTCTTAAAAAACCACCACATGCTAAATTTCGTTCCGTTTGCTTTATTAGTTCCCGAGTTATGCAGAATATTGTGTTTTATTTGTATGGGAGCCCCCTCTTTTATGACGGGTCTCAAGCTACCATAAAAACCTTTTTTGCCTTCAAAAACTCACACATGCTAAATTTGGTTTCTTTTGCTTGATTAGTTCTCGAGTTGTGTAGAAATTTGTGTTTCATTTGTATGGGAGCCCCCTTTTCAGTAAAGGGAGGGGTCTCAAACCATCATAAGAAAATTCTCCGGCTTCAAAAATCCCTGAATACAAAATTTCACGCCGATCGGTCCTTCCGCTCGAGAGTTAAATCGTGACAAAGGAAACCCCAACTCATTTTTATTTATATAGATATATATATATATATATATATATATATATATATATATATATATATATATATATATATATATTTATAACTTTTTGCAAAATTTCCAAATGATACATAGAAAAGCATTGTTTTGATATGCAAATCGGGATAAATCTCGGTTTTGTTTATTATGCAATGTTTTGCTTGATATAGTTGCATGAAATCAATTTTCCAGCCAGGAGCATACAGCTACTTGTGTGTAAATGATAGAGATATGAAAAACTCTGTTTCTATGAATCCTGGCGGGTGGGAGCATAGTAGTGGAATACTTGTAACTAGAAAATGAGAAGAAAGATTAGTTATTTCCATTTGATTCCAACTACCTCTATATCTTGACAGATACCCGTGTTTTGTCTACATTGTGAAACCTTTTTCAGTGTAGTGTACTAATATTCGAGTGTTGAGACACCCCATTAATTAAGTATAAAAGATCCTTGAATGTATTATTATTATTATTATGCTCTATACCAACAGCAAGAAGCCAACAAACAATAATGGTTTCCTGGCAACACTTCTGGAAAAGCACTTTTTGACAGCTCATATAACGTAAATACTGATTTTTGGTGTTCAGTACTTCAAAGAAAGACAGACTTACTTTTCTCTAACTTCTCTAAGTTTCTTTGATTTCTGGTAGGGGAACGTCCATTAATTACGTTACTTGTATTTATTTTAACTCCAGCATAAATGAAAACAGGCGCCATTTTCAAACCGTTGGACCAAGCCACCAAGCCAAACATCATGACACCGGGTCCCCGCAGTGGGATGTTAGGCAAAGATTGACGTCCATGGTTCGAGTACCACTGGATACATGCCCTTTCGTTCAATTTTCAAAAACATCTGTTAATTTTCCTACCTGCCGCACTCTGACGGACCTTTCAACACTTTCTCTTCACATCTTTCATTCTAGCCAAAACATTGTTGTTCACTCTTGGTGCCCCATGGTGATGAGCGAACATCTCCTTCTACATCATAATCGTTACTCCTCGCACGGAGAATACATAACATAACAATTAATGTAGGATCATTATTTTTTCCTTCTTCAACAAGGACAGCAATCACTTGGAACGAGTCACTCGTAGTTTCTTGACCCGGTCCGTAATCAAGTAGCGTTTCACACTGGCTCTGAAAGATGCATGCAGGACTTCTTTGATGATTCTCCGCATGGATTTCTCCGAAATATTGACTTCCTTCGCAAGCTTTCTTATGGAACGCACCACCGGGTTGCGAGCAATTTTTGCACGGACCGATTTGATCACGTTCGGCGAGCGTGCAAAGTCCGTGCGAGTCCGCTTCCCGGCTTTCGCTGCTTAGGACCATCCTGCAGGGACTTTTTTATGCGGTAAACTGTTGCCAAATGGCCTCTTCTTGGCGAGCAACAAACTGTGGATCACATAATTCGTGAACATTTTGACGAATTTGCAATAAAACAAATAGAATGTTTGGATACAGCACTTGAAAGTAAACATAAACAAATACACTTTCGACAGAAATTAGTCACTAGCTACACGAATTAACCCAATACGCAAGTTTGAACATTTTCGCATTATTTTCTGCCACACCCTGTACTTCCTCCGGAACATCAAACTTGTGCTAGGCGGCGAAGAACAGAGCCCCGGAAGATGTCGGAAGTCCGCCTGGAGGTATGTCTCATCATCCATGATGAGACAATGAGGTTTTGTCAGCATCTGGATGTACAGTTTCCGGGCCCTTATCTGTTCCACCGTATTTTGCCGATCGTCACGATTTGGAGCCATCTGCACTTTGTACGTATGCAGCTCCACCCGGTCCTTAGCTCTCTGAACGAAAGACTTGGACAGATTCAGCTTTTTGTTCAAATCCCTGAACGAAGCATTGGGATTCCGCTTAAATACTTTCAAGACACACTTGTGATTCTGATAACTACACAGAAAAAAATAATAATTAATTTTAACCAGCGTGTAAAATATCCCCTCGTTGAAATCCAAGCTAAAGGAGGCGTAAACAACGAAATTGTTTGCAACTTTTCATGTGAAATACAACAATATTGGCAATCTTTCATACAACAGGCTGGATTCAGGCGTTATCTGGCTTAAATTTACATGAAATATCCCATTATATTCTGGCAAATCTAGCATCCCCTTTATGTGCATTAGAAAACGCAGAAAATTCAATGTTTCTTTTTATCTGTGTAATGAGCGTTTTTAGCTGGAAATGTGGAAAATTATTTTCGATATTTTTTTATTTGAATGAAGCTTTGCATACGCGTTCAGCTTAGAAGACTGAGCATTTTCCGCGTTAACATAGATTTTTGTGACTCAAGAGTCCGTTTCAAAAAGGGCGTAAGCATTTTGAATAGCGCTTCAATTAATAATTTGTAGCTCGAAAACCTTTGGTTGTTCCGAAAAAAAACTTTCACAGTACAAGTTGTGACCCTATGTGTGAAGATTGTGAAAAAAAACACTGAAAAAAATATTTGGAAATAAATCGACAATTAACATGAAAATTTAAATATCTCAGAAATATATTTATTATTTTTTATTTTTTGACTGTACAAACTTCAAGTTATTACGCAAATTTTAACAAAGACCAGGATGGAGAAATTTCATGGAAAAAAAAAGTCTGAACATCAACTTTCCGCGCATTTTTCAAAAATGTTACACTGATATGCAAAATAAAGTGCCCACCTCTTCGTTTTTTCAATTTCTCTCATTTACTTGGTTCAAATTAAAGTATACACAATGAAGTTTTTTTTTCTTTTTTTTTATTTTTTAAATTCTTTTTAAGTTTCACTTATGGAATACTGAAAAAAAAGGAGTTTTACATACAGAAAAAAAAAAATCAATTTGTGTTGAAAAAAAAAACAGTGACAAAATAAAGTGCCCACTTCAACAATCGATATGTTTTCGATAAGTTTCCATTTGAAGACCCCTCGATTGTGTATGTTTTGATATTTTGATATGTTTTGAAACAAACGGCTCAACCTGGTGCATTTGTATACGTGATCGCATTTGATTCAATTGAAAAAAAAAAATGGAGAACGCAGTGCTTTCGAAAGCAATTCCCTTGTGTTCCCTAGATCATGCGCGAAGTCAAGAAGTACCCGAAGGTAACTGTCAGTGAGATCCAGGAAACCCTTCAGTTTTCAGTTTCCGGTCGAACTGTTCGTCGCCGTCTCGTAGCACAGGGGTTGAATAGCAAACTTGCCCGGAAGCGCCCATTTATCAGCAAGGCAAACAAAGCCAAACGGCTTAAGTTTGCTAAGGAGCATGCTGATAAGCCCCTAGAGTTCTGGAAAACGGTTCTCTGGACGGACGAATCAAAATTCGAGCTGTTTAACCGAAAGCGGCGGGTTCGTGTTTGGTGCAGATCGGGAGAGGAGCTTCAGGAGCGCCACATCCAAGGCACGATGAAGCATGGAGGAGGAAATGTGATGGTCTGGGGGTGTTTTTCGTGGGGTGGAGTGGGAAGCATTGTGAAAATCGACGGGATAATGACGGCAAATTCTTACATCAACATCCTGCGAGAAAATCTGGAGGTTTTGCTGATCCAGACGGGCCTTGAAGAGAATTTCGTATTCCAGCAGGACAACGACCCGAAGCATACTGCCAAGAAGACCAAGTCTTTCTTCTGGTCTTGTCGGATTAAACCGCTGGAATAGCCTCCACAAAGCCCGGACCTCAATCCCATCGAGAATTTGTGGGCGATTCTTGATGCCAGGGTTGACAGAACTGGTGTTACCAATAAAAATAACTATTTTGAAACCCTGGAGCGTGCCTGGGGAGAGCTAGATCCACAGCACCTAAAGAACCTGGTCGAGAGCATGTCGAAGCGCCTGCAGGAGGTCCTGAAGGCCAAAGGAAGACACATCAATTATTGAAATGCTTTTATTTTACCTTAATTTATGTTTTCTGTAGCCTTAATGAAGTGGACACTTTATGTTGTCACTGTTTTTTTTTCAACACAAATTGATTTTTTTCAGTAAAACTCCTTTTTTGCAGTATTCCACAAGTGAAACTTAAAAGAATATAAAATAAGATAATAAAAAATACAGTGTGTTTACTTTAATTTGAACCAAGTAAATGAGAGAAATTGAAAAAACGATGAGGTGGGCACTTTATTTTGCCTATCAGTGTATTATATGCAACAATAAACGTATTCTGATTATATAATGACTTCTTAAAAATTTAAAAATTTTTAGCACCTCCTAATGACTTTCGTAAGAGTATCCGTTCTCGAGATATTTGCGATTGAATTTTATCATACTCGAATTGTTTTCGAAAATAGGACCTTTTCATACGTTTTCTTAGATTCTTCAACAACAAGACTTGGTTTTCTGAAATGTATAATCAATTTTTACGCTACTCTCTCTTTGACCGCAAAATGATTGAATGAACAGTTCAAATAAAACAGATTATAAACTATAGAGGATGCATAGCGCTACTGTTCGTCTTGTTCTCACACGAGAATGCCGGGTGCATAACTTTCATATAAACACGACATAAATGCCAGGAAAAGATATTTTGCCAACCGAAAAGTTAAAAAAATTTGTCATCCATTTAAGCAATGGCGAAGTTGTCATAGTGTGTGATTTGTTCGAAACATTTGTTCTTCAAGATTCCGTTCAAAGTAGTTACTGGAATGATGACCACGCCACAATTCAACCCTCGAGAATTTGGAAATAACTCGAGAACGGATGCTCTTACGAAGATCATCATTAGGAACTTAAAGTATTAAAATACTGCAAAAATTAGATTATATCATCAGAATACGTTTTTTCTTGCAAGTATTAAAAGTTTGAAAAACACACCAAAAGTTGATGTTCTAGAAACTTTTTTTCCTGACATTTCTCCATCCTGAGGTTTTCATTAAAGTTTGGGTAATAAAATAACATATAATAAATAAAATAAAAAAAATAAAAATATCTTTTTATTAAGATGTATAAATTTTAATGTTCCGAATTTTTGTTCCGAAATTTGTTTTTTCAGTGTATATTTTTTTCACAACCTTCACAACTTGTTTTTAGACAGTTTTTTTGTACAACCAAAGGTTTTCGTCCTACAAATTATTAATTGAAGTGCTATTCAAAATGCTTACGCCCATTTTAAAACTAACTCTTGATTCCAAATTTGTTTGCATCAGTGGAAAAACTTTCTTTTGTGGGTAAAACGTGTGTTTCAATTAAATCGGAGATCCTAAAAGTAGGTAATTTCGGCTGAAAAGTCTCCAATAGAACATCCATTATGGCCGCATTTCCTTCCGTTCCGTTGATTGCACGATTCCGAGTTGTTTTTCGATGTCCCGATGAGAGAGTTGAAGGTTTTCCAGGTGGTTGCTAAAAATCAATTCGCGACATTGCTTTTCGGGTGACGCCATTTCTTCTAATTTTCGAAATACGGACAGCGATAAATATACACTCCCGCTTCACTTTACTCAATTTTTGAATACAATTGTATGCTATCTCTTTTCTCTCACGGAAATGTAACTCAATTTTCATTAAAAGTTGATCAACTCAATTTTTGAGTAGATCCACTTTTTACGAAAATTGAGTAACATTTCCGTGAGAGAAAAAGAGATAGCATACAATTGTACTCAAAAATTGAGTAAAGTGAAGCGGGAGTGTATAACAAAAAAAAAACACTCAGAACTATTTCTACCCAAATTTTCAAGAGAAAATACCCAATTGGTTATTTTCTACAGCGTTTTTTCAGTGATGCAATTGGATGTGGGAAACCCTTAGGTCATGTCCTGCGTGTTACAAGCTTTGAAATACAATATCCGTTATTAATGTAGTCAATTTAGAGCACAACATTAGCAAATTAAAAAAAAAACTGTAAACCGTATACATTTCGGTCCATTGATAAACATTTCCATTCATCCTTATTTAAATTCCAATTAAATCTTAATTATGAATTCCAATTGAAACGACACTGATACAACTTAAATTCATATCAGTGGATCTGTTCAAATTTATCCCAAAATAAAATTCAACCGACCCTGAATCAATAGAATAGTAGGTGACATCCTTTCAAAACTTAGCCCTTGAAGTCGAAAAAAAACTACTAAATTAAATTCGAGTTGCTGACAATCTTTGGCATAACTTTCCACCAACTCAAAACCGGAAGATGTTCCAAGCAGCCGATGGAGGATGGAAAGTTTTCCTCGCAACCAACTTATTCCACTTCCTTACGGAGAAAAATTCCCATTCAATCTAGAAGATTATGCCGCACACTTAGCTCACGGGAAGAGGCAAAACTTTCGTCGCTTGGCTTACGAAAACTTAAACATCCTTTTCCGTCAATAGTTGCAAGCATGAGAAGAAGAAAAAATAGCCATGAAAACAGCAACGCAAAAAAAAACTAGAAACCAACTTCATTCGAAAAGTCTTGTCGTCGTTGCTGTCGTTCAGTTTTAGGAAAAGCTGGATTCAGTTTTCGTTTTATAGGATAAACAAAAGTAATTTTCCGACAGGCAAGCGATTCTTCCGTATCTGATTGTGCAGTTTGAGACTGGGAAAGATTTGCATAAAACTGATACACAGCACTAACTGAGGAAGGGTGAGAGAAATCGGGAACTGTGAAATGATTGAAACGATTGACTGTAGCTTTCGATGGAAACAGATTAAACGTTCTCGTTCAAATGGCAAGCCGTGGACTATTTAACAGATTGTTAGTTATTTCCACTCCATTTAAACTGGACTCCACGGAAGGAATCATCACCCAGCGTTGAGATTTTTTCTTATTCTTTTGTCAATCATCAGAGCAAAATGGATCCCTAGTTGTTCACAATGCAGCAGAACACCTACTCAAGTCTTCCATGGTCGGTGTAGTTATTAAATTATGTTGAGATAACTTTTATGGACTGCTTTGTCTATGTATGTACGAGTGTATGGAAATCGGAACAATGCTATGCCTATGTAAAGTTTAACGATTGAGAGAAAACCGTTCCAATTTTATACTGTGCCATTCTGTGGATTTGCGATTGTCCGTGTAGAACCGGGACAACAACAAAAATCACAACAGCATTGTAGGAAGAAACTTTGACTGAATTCGACACAAATTTTTCATTAGGGCCTAACTGACAAACGTAAACAATGGCTTCTTCCTTGAATTTCTCGTTATTGAAAACTCGCCTAATCAATCCACCACGATCATTTCGAAGAGGAAGTGTTCACCTATCCGATAGAATTGGAGGCCTACATGGGTAGCTTTTGTGCCACGAGAAATTTACGGAAGAAGCCATTGTTTCATTTGTCAGTTAGGCCTAATGAAAATTTTGTGTCGAATTCCTTTTTGATTCAGTTTCTATCCAGATCGGGTATCAAGATTGGGTTTAAGGGTTTGAGTCAATATTAAATTTGTTGTTTCGTTTGTAAAAACTACCTGAGGTTGATCTAAATAATAAATGTTTTTTGTTGTTTGTGTGAGTATACACTAAGCTATAAATTGTACTTCTTACATCTCATGATTCCATCGTCGTCCCAAGAGCCAGTATGACTAAAATCCATTGATTTTGATCATAAACATTCTATAGGTTTTTCCTTTGGCTAAAGTTGGTAGAGGTGGAGTAACAAAGCAATATCATGCTGGTCATGAGTGTGTGGAGTCTGGTTTGCTTTTGATTTCTGAGTTAACTTAGAATGTTTTTTACTTCACCTCTTCTAGCAAGATGTTTTCGCACAAAAATGGCTGTAGAGTAGCGACTTCAGACTAATTAGGAATCCCTTAGTAGAAATTTATTATATATCAAACATGTAGGGTATAAACGTGGCTGGGTAGCAAAGTGGTTACCCGTTCTGCATACTGAGCAGATGGTCGGGAGCTTAAAGATTGGACTCGGAAAAAATGCGACACTTTGTTTGTGGTAATACTAGTTTAGAGTGTTATGTTTATGTGTTCAAAATTTCTCGATCTGTCAAGTAGTTTTCAAAATGCATTCGAAACAAGTAGAGCTACGCTATCAAATCTTGGGCGCGGTGATCGATAATCCTGATCAGTCGCACAGATAGATCGGCAAAAGGCTTGGAATCCACCGTGTCCCGCGTTGTGAAGATGTTCCAGGAGACGAAGACCATCGAGCGGCGCGCTGGAAGCGGCCGAAAACCGAAAACAGAATACCCAGCGAAGGCGCGGAAGATAAGGCCGTGCTTTAAAAATAACCCGAACCTTTCCACCCGAGACGTGGCCAAAAAGATCAATTCGTCGAAGTGGTTTGTCCAGCAGACCATGAAGCGGGCTGGGCTACGTATCTTGGTTAAGGTCAGGAAGGCGCCAAACCGGACTGACAAGCGAAACACGGTGGCCAAATTGCGTGCGCGGAAGCTGTACCGTGAGTGGCTGGTCAAGACAGGCTGTCTCGTCATGGACGACGAGACATACAGGGGATAGACAAAATGATCGGGACAGGCAAATTTTTGATCAACTTTGCAGTGCTCTAACTTCATGAAATATTATCCGATTTCAATTGCTCAAGAAGCATTCGACGGGGAATTCAATGTAATTTTATGTCTTGGTAACAAAATTGGCCATGGTCACCGGATACTGGAGTTGTTCCGGGTTTCCGGAGGGGCTATTTTACATGTTGACTTTGCGATGAATTTTCGTACAAGATGACGTTGTCAAACTTTTTTTTTCAGTAAACACACGAAAAAACAAAACATTTCCCAAGTGAATGAAAGGTCGATCACAGGAATCGGCCTTAAATTGACTCGAGATATGGCCATTTCCGTGAAACAGGTTCTGATGAAGGGTCCTGGATGCGGTCAGTTCTTTATTTTACTCAAAACATGCTATGTCACAGCTTTTTTCTTGTTTTTACCACAAAGCTTAATATAAACGAAAAGTGGATCTTTGGCAATATTGGCCCCTCCGGAACCACCGGAACGACCCCGGGGGAACCTGTAGTAGGGGCCAATTACGATTTTACTCGAAAGCATGCCGTGCAGCAGCTCTATCTTCATGATTTTTCATAAAAATGATTTTTATACACTTGAGAAGGCTATTGGCTATATTGGCCACTCCC
>JASCZW010014459.1:0-22882 GCA_034211315.2 Aedes japonicus
TTGAGGTGCGTCATCGTCGTCCCCTCACAAACTACAACCCTGTGTAGATCCCGAATAGATGCCCATTATCTTCGCAAGCCATCACTTCCTAAGCCGAGAGCCGTGAGCGATAATATCAGGGAGATCATGAGAGCCATCGATGACGTCACCTACCTTACGATGGCAGTGGTGATTATGCCGATCGGAGACAACGGAGTAATGAGAGGTGAGGATGAGAGAGCCGGATCTCATTCTCATTATCTACGATATCCACGAACATCGATCGCCGGTGTGACGGTGATCAACATCATCATATCGCACCAGTTCCAACTCGACCCGTACTCTAATCGCCAGCACGTCGGTGAAGGGCTTCGCATGGCCCACGGTTTTAAATTGTTCAGAATAGTTTTAATGTTAGGATTAAGAATAAAATAAATGTTCAACGTGTAATTTGTGTTTCCTGTAAATATAATGTTTGTCCGCGAGTGTGTGTTAGTAATTTAAAGGAGGAATGACCCACTAATTTTCTGGGAAGAAACAACCCTACAACCCATCAACCAACCAACCCGGTCGAGTGTTGAGGAGCCACACAGGATCGAAGGAATAAAGGATCGGTTCCGCAACATTTTTGGTCCTTCGAACCGGATCGGTTGGACCACGGAAGGATTAGTTGGATCACGGATGGTTTGTAACTAGCAGCTAGATCGCTAGTAGCCACAATATTGGATTGCGCCATCATTAACACCCTACACAAAGAGACGATCGCCATACAATTGTTGGGTACAATTGCTTCATCGCCATCACACTTTGGAACAGAATAGAACAATTACACTACTGGATATTGTTTGGATTTGGCGCTTTATCCAAAGCGGCTTGGCTTCGGTTTAGGACATTCATCGTTTGGACCTTTTGTGTTGGTAAGTTGGAACCACTCTATATGTCCTGCCGAAGCTTGGACGAAATATTCATTACTAACTGGCGCTTTATCGTAACCCCTGCATGTGAACTGCCTGCGAGCGATTGCGATCGATGAAATCTTCGAGGACGTCTGGAGGAATTCGCATCATCGACAAACGTGCTGATGCTGGATATTGCAGTTGGTTTCCCGTTTGACTGCTTGGAACAACACCTACCTTTGGCAAAACTGCCCGGGTTACCGTGTCGGAGTGGTAATTGGCACTACTTCCACTACACCCAACCGTTGCATCATTTGGATTTCATCCCGCTACGACTATTGACGACCCGTATGAGTTGAACCAATTATTAAACCCCTGTATGAATCCCAAGGACGTGTGAAGACACAGAAGAGGCCACGCCATCAGTTATCTGCCTAGGTGAGTCATTTAGAGCGTATATGTCACCGAAGCGGGACCTCAGTGAAATACACATCTTAAATAATTGAAATCCTCTTCGACAAATCATTTTTCAACGATTCCCTGAGTGCACTTGGTGCCATACTCTTACCATTTGGATCTGATTTCGAATGTCGCACGATTTGGGCTTTGCTTAGCTGATTGTTTCTCCAGGTGAGTCACAACGGTATATGCCCAGTCGGAGCATACATTTTGGTTATTACACCCTGGTTTTCTCCTCTCTTTGGATTTCCCACCTTATCATTGATTGACGTTGACGTTGAGCCTTGCTGTCGAAACCCATTGAACTGCACAATTTGGATTGTGAATTATATTTGGACTTAGGTGCTGCCATTGTTTTCAAAGGTAACACACTTTGGTATATGGCCCGCCGTGGCCAGGTGTATTGGATACTACATGAGTTCCTCTCCTCCCTCTTCCGTTTACATTATTGTTGATGATTTGTGAGCTGTGTTGAACGAGTATAACTGTGACGTCATCGGTTAACCGTCGGAGATTGAGATTATACCTCGCTGTGAATGCAATTTACACTGGATAAAATCTTCGTTTGATTTCCCTTGGCTGTTTCGGACATTTGGAGCGGAACCACTCGTTTTCCCGGGTAATTTATATTAGTATATGCCTGGCGAAGCTAGGCTTTGCAGAATACTACACAGCATCTCTCTCTTTCTGCTTATTGTACCATCGTGACGACAACATCATGCCAGCCAGTGGAACATCAAGCAAGGCGGTGACTATGAGGGCGTTAACGGCAAGGTTGAAGGAGATTCAACTGTCCTTCAACGATATCTATCGGTTTACGCAGGCGTTTTCCGAGTCCAATAACGTTACCGAGGTAGAAATACGGTTGGAGAAACTGGACAAGCTGTGGGAAGGTTACAGTTCAACAACAGTGGAAATCTTCGCCCATGATGATTACAACGGAGAAAAAACATCACTCGAAAAGGAGCGTGTGGAGTTCAGTGATCGGTATTACGGGATCAAGTCCTTTCTAATGGACAAGATCAAGGAGTTCCAGAGGCCTCAATCACTGGAGCAATCATTCCGAGCTGGTGAGGGATCAATACCGAGTACCATGGACCACGTCCGCCTACCCCAGATAAAATTGCAGACGTTTAATGGAGACATCGACGACTGGCTTAGTTTCCGCGATTTATTTACGTCGCTTATTCACTGGAAGGTCGACCTACCGGAAGTGGAAAAATTCCATTACCTAAAGGGCTGCCTTCTAGGAGAACCCAAGAGCATGATTGATGGACTTCCAATCACGAAGGCGAATTATCAGGTGGCCTGGGATATGTTATTGAAGCGATACAATAACAGCAAGCAGTTACGCAAGCGACAGGTTCAAGCTCTCTTTAAGCTTCCAACACTTACCAAGGAGTCGGGAGCTGATTTGCACATCCTAGTTGAAGGCTTCGAGCGAGTTGTCCAGACACTCGATCAGGTTATCCAGCCAGTCGACTATAAGGATCTGCTGCTGGTGAATATCCTCACTGCGCGATTGGATCCAGTATCGCGTAGAGGTTGGGAGGAGGTATCATCAATGAAGCAACAGGATACCCTGGAAAATTTATGCGATTTCCTTCGTCGTAGAATACAAGTTTTGGATAGCCTACCAACTAAATCAATCGACACTAGGGGTGTCAGCCAGTCACAGCACCAACCGAAGTTGAAGACAAACCTTTCTAGGGCCAGTTACAGTACGATGCAGTCGTCAGAGAGGCAATGCGTAGCATGCAAGGAAAACCATTTTCTGTATCAGTGCACAACATTTCAGCGAATGGCGGTAGGTGACAGGGACGCGTTGCTGAAAACCCACGCTCTCTGCAGGAATTGTTTTAAAATGGGTCATATGTCCAAGGAATGCCAATCAAAATTCAACTGTCGAAATTGCAAGGGCCGTCACCACACTTTGGTTTGTTTTCGGTCGGAGAAGGATAGTTCTGCAAGGATCGCAGCGGTTGCTAGGAGTAACCATCCTTCAAATTCAAAGAAGTCTTCTGAAGTTAGTGAAACTTCTGGTTCGAGTTCCTCTCAGGTGGCCAACATGGCGGCCACCAGTATATCGGTTCCCGGTGCGGCTCAACAGTACTCTTCCCAAGTCTTGTTGGCAACTGCAGTTGTTGTCTTGGAGGATGACGAAGGTGGACGGTTTCCTGCTCGTGCTCTTTTGGATTCGGGTTCGGAGAGCAACTTCATCGTGAAGCGACTGAGTCAGCGGATGAAGATCCACAGGGAAAAGGTAGACATTTCGGTGCGTGGAATCGGTCAGGCTGGGACCAAGGTTAGCCAAAAAATCCAAGCGGTTGTGCGTTCACGAGTTTCTGCGTTCTCGCAATTGATGAGCTTTCTTGTTCTTCCCAACGTGACCGTAAATCTCCCAACTGCTTCAATCAACACGGATGGTTGGTCGATACCTCCAGGGATCAATCTGGCTGATCCCGCTTTCTTTGAGTCCAGTAGAGTGGATATGGTGCTAGGTATCGAATCATTTTTCGACCTTTTCAAAACCGGTCAAAGAATCACCCTAGGCAACCAATTTCCGACGCTTAATGAATCGGTTTTCGGATGGGTGGTGTGTGGAGGTTTATCTAATGGAAATCAGGATACTCACATCACCTGCAACGCATCAACAACAGAGGATCTGGAATCTCTGGTTGCCCGGTTTTGGTCCAGTGAAGAGGTTGGATCGGTAAAGGTCCTCTCACTAGAGGAAAAACGTTGCGAGGACCTATTCCAAAATACAGTCCAAAGGAATTCCGATGGTAGATACACCGTTACTCTTCCAAAAGATGAAGATGGTGTAGCACGGCTAGGTGAGTCCAAGGAAATTGCTATTCGGCGTCTTCAAGGTATTGAACGCAGGCTAGGAAGGAATGCAGATCTCCACAAGCGTTATCACGAGTTCATGGGAGAATATGAATCGATGGAACACATGGAGAAAATCGATGCAGCGGTTTTAGGTTCAGAACAGCGGTGTTTCCTACCTCATCACCCTGTTTTCAAAGAGGATAGCACCACAACAAAGGTCAGGGTGGTGTTTGATGCTTCCTGTGCGACGTCTTCTGGCGTTTCGCTCAACGACGTATTGCTGGTAGGACCAGTAATACAGGAGGACCTGAGATCGATTATCTTAAGGAGTCGCACCATACAGATCATGCTAGTTTCGGACGTCGAGAAGATGTTCCGGCAGATATGGATGCATCCCAACGACAGACTTATGCAGTGTATATTGTGGCGCCCTGAACCGACGGATGAGATTGCTGTATATGAGCTTAAGACAGTAACATATGGTACTAAGTCGGCACCGTACCTTGCCACACGAACCTTAAAGCAATTGGCGACTGATGAAGCGGATACGTACCCGGTAGGAGCTCGGGCACTTACGGAGGACACTTATATGGATGATGTCATCACTGGAGCAGATTCGGTGGAAGCAGCTTGCGAGTTACGGAAGCAGCTAAGCGAAATAACGGAAAGAGGGGGTTTTAGACTCCGAAAGTGGGCATCAAATAGTCCCAAGGTTCTGGAGGGACTAACGGAAGAGGATTTAGCGATCAGAGAAGATGAAGGAATCAACTTGAACACGGACCCAACCGTGAAGACTCTCGGACTAACCTGGATGCCAAGGAGTGATCAACTGAAGTTCAATTTTGCTACTCCTTCGGCGCAACCAAATCAGCATTTCACCAAAAGGGAAGTACTTTCCATCATAGCCACACTGTTCGATCCCTTGGGGCTACTGGGTGCAACCATCGCAACAGCGAAGATTGTGATGCAGCAGCTATGGAAATGTCTGGATGTGAACGATCAGGCTCTGGGCTGGGATCAGCCTATACCTTTGACGGTGGGTGAGATTTGGAGGAAATACCTTAGGCAGCTTCCCCTACTGAACAACATTAGAATTGATCGTTGTGTCATGATTCCCGACACAGTAGCCACGGAAATCCATTGCTTCTCTGATGCCTCTGAGAAAGCATATGGTTGTTGCATTTACGTGAGAAGTGTAAATGCTGCAGGGAGGATAAAGGTTCGGCTGCTTTCCTCAAAATCACGAGTGGCACCTTTGAAATGCCAAACCATCCCACGATTGGAGCTATGCGGCGCTGTTCTATCGGCGCAACTGCTCGAAAAGGTTCGACAGTCTCTAAAAACTCACGCCAAAGTGTATTTCTGGACAGATTCTACCTGCGTTCTGCGTTGGATTCAAGCTTTGCCGACAACATGGACCGCATATGTAGCCAACCGAGTTTCAAAAATCCTCACTCTCACTGATATGGAACAATGGAGCCATGTCCCTGGCTCAGATAACCCTGCAGACTTGATTTCAAGAGGTGTTATGCCAGAGGATATCATCCACAACAAATTTTGGTGGCATGGCCCACGGTGGTTGGAAAAGGATTCAGGACAATGGCCACTTGCACCAAGGTCATTGATAACAGTTGAGGCAGATAAGGAGAAGAGACGTACGGCTGTCAGTTGCACTAGTTCCGCTGCCGAAGGATTCAACAACTGGTATCTGGGACGATCCTCATCGTACACCGAACTCGTCAGGCGAACAGCGTATTTGTTACGGTACATGAGATTGCTGCAAACTACAAAAGGTCAGCGAAATCCTCCAAGTTTTCTGACATCTCTAGAGCTGAGGGAAGCGGAGGCCACATTGATTCGGATGGTTCAACGGGAATGCTTTGTGGAAGAATGGAAGGCGCTTACAAAGGGAGAATCGGTTCCGAGGAAATCACCACTAAGATGGTTTAACCCATACATATCCAAAGAACAAGTTATTAGAATTGGAGGCAGACTACGTCATTCAGAAGAAGCGGACGATGCTAAACACCCTATGGTTTGCCAGCTCGTCATCAGCTTACCAAATTAATCCTACAATATCACCATGAAAAATTGCTACATGCTGGACCGCAATTATTATTGGCAACCGTTCGTTTACGCTTTTGGCCGTTGGGAGGCAGAAGTGTAGCCCGAAACATAGTTCATCGGTGTATAAAATGCTTTCGATCCAAGCCATCGTCTATCGAGCAGTTCATGGGAGACCTGCCAGCACCACGCGTTACTGTATCCCGTCCCTTCTCTCAGACAGGTGTGGACTTTTGTGGGCCATTTTACCTACGACCAGTACCACGGCGACCTGCCGTGAAAATGTACATCGCTGTTTTCATCTGCCTTTGCACCAAGGCGGTGCATCTGGAGCTGGTATCCGATCTGTCAACTGACAGATTCATTCAGGCGCTGCGACGGTTTACGTCTCGGAGAGGAAGAGCGAAGGATATGTACTCCGACAATGGGACCAATTTTCTTGGAGCACGAAACAAACTGCGGGAGCTGTACGAGTTGGTGAGAAAGAAGGACCACCAAGAAGGGGTAACGAAATACTGTCTGGAAGAAGGGATTCAATGGCATTTTAATCCACCAAGTGCACCTCATTTTGGGGGCCTATGGGAGGCTGCAGTACGGTCTGCTAAAGCACACCTACTTAAGGTAGTGGGAGAAACTGTGATGTCACCGGAAGATTTCAATACGTTGCTCGTTCAGGTGGAAGGATGTTTAAATTCCCGACCGTTGACGCCTATGTCAGACGATCCGAACGATTTGGAGCCACTAACGCCGTCCCATTTTTTGATCGGTTCAAGTCTACAGACCCTACCAGATCAGGAATTGGATCATGTTCCGATGAATCATCTAAACCGCTTCCAATTAATGCAGAAAATTCTTCAGGACTTTTTCAAAAGATGGCGGCGCGAATATCTATCTCAACTCCAAGGGAGAAGTAAACGTTGGAAGCCACCAATTCAAATTGAGGTTGGCAAACTTGTCATCATTCGGGACGATAACCAGCCTCCGATGCGATGGAAAATGGGTCGTATAACGGATCTCCATCCAGGAGCTGACGGGGTGGTGAGGGTGGTTACATTGAAAACAAAATCAGGGACCCTTAAACGTGCAGTGGAGAAACTGTGCCTTCTACCACACTCAGAGCCAACGACTAGTCAACAATGATTTCAACATGCACCTTCCCTTCCTTCCGTCGTAGAGGATTCTCTCTCTTTATTTTCAGCAATCTGGATTCATTGCTGGGTGGGTGAGGATGTTGAGGTGCGTCATCGTCGTCCCCTCACAAACTACAACCCTGTGTAGATCCCGAATAGATGCCCATTATCTTCGCAAGCCATCACTTCCTAAGCCGAGAGCCGTGAGCGATAATATCAGGGAGATCATGAGAGCCATCGATGACGTCACCTACCTTACGATGGCAGTGGTGATTATGCCGATCGGAGACAACGGAGTAATGAGAGGTGAGGATGAGAGAGCCGGATCTCATTCTCATTATCTACGATATCCACGAACATCGATCGCCGGTGTGACGGTGATCAACATCATCATATCGCACCAGTTCCAACTCGACCCGTACTCTAATCGCCAGCACGTCGGTGAAGGGCTTCGCATGGCCCACGGTTTTAAATTGTTCAGAATAGTTTTAATGTTAGGATTAAGAATAAAATAAATGTTCAACGTGTAATTTGTGTTTCCTGTAAATATAATGTTTGTCCGCGAGTGTGTGTTAGTAATTTAAAGGAGGAATGACCCACTAATTTTCTGGGAAGAAACAACCCTACAACCCATCAACCAACCAACCCGGTCGAGTGTTGAGGAGCCACACAGGATCGAAGGAATAAAGGATCGGTTCCGCAACATTTCTGTCCGGATTCTGTTCCGGCAAAACATATTTTTCGAAAAATGTCTCCAAGCGGTGGCTCTCTGGACAGACCCTTCACAATGCTGGAATTCTTTATGGCTCTTCTTTCATCAAACAACTCCTCCCCCGGATGCGATATGATAAAATTCAAACTCCTGAAAAATCTCCCAGATTTCGCAAAGAGACGCTTGCTGGATCTTTTTTAATTCCTTACTTCGAAACAACATCGTACCGCCTGAGTGGAGACAGGTTTAAGTAATAGCTGTTCAATAGCCTGGTAAACCAGCGTCTGGTCAAAACTCATACCGTCCGATTGCTATGCTTTCGTGCATAAGAATTTTTTTGGAGAAAATGATTCTTCGAAGGCTCGATCACTGGCTTTCATCACTGGATATTCAACTAGCCTTTGCGCACAAGGAGCAACTGGGTTTAGTAGTCTTGGACATTAAGGGGGTTTTTGATTCAGTTTCCATTTAAATTCTGTCAGAAAATTGGCAGAGATGTGAACTTCCCGGAATTTTAAATAACTCGGTAGACCTCATAAGCCATAATAAAACAAATATTCTCTCTGTTCTTGAGTATGGCTCACTTAGCATTCTCTAGGCAAGCAATATCGTTGTCTACACATTGCTCTTGGCTGGATGCACTCAACGCATAACATGAGTCTCGAAGTTCTGGCAGGAGTAAAACCTCTCCAGAATCGATTCTGGGAGCTCTCGTTTAGAATTTTAATCAAATGTGGAAGGAAAAACGCATTTGTAATGAGAATTTTGAAGAAATGTTAGGACTGATCACACAAATTTATGAACACTTAACTTAGCTTACCACCACTAGATATCGTCGGATGTGTGTCTCTGTGCTATACTCCAGACCGTGCTCACTTCACCTTTAGCAACTCCTCGATTCATTATAATCTTTCCATGAAACATGTCATGTTATGGGATTCTCGATCAACTTCGTTCTATTATTATTCCGCAAGTATTTTATACTAAAACGTGGTTCATGGATCCACTGGCTTTGGTATTTTCAATGAAAACCCTAGCGCCTTCCGCACACTTCAGGAACCTTGTTCTGTTTACGTTGCTGAGCTGGTAGCAATAAACTTCACATTGGTGATGATTTCCAATATTCCCTCAGAACATTTCTTCATTTTCTCGGACAGCCTCAGTTCGATTGAGGCTCTTCGGTCGATGAAACCTAGTAGACACTCGCCTTGTTTCCTTTCAAAACTAAGGGACAGATCAGTGTGGTGGTCGAAAGAACATATTTGATAACCTTTGTATTGTTCCTTTCGCATTGCTCAATCCCAGGCAACGAGAAAGTGGACTCACTCGCAGAGGTGAGCGCCCAGGAAGGCGATTTGTATGATAGACCATTATCACATGATGAAATCGATTGGGACTCTGAAATTCTAGGATGGCTGTTACATTCCATCATTCCTATTGTTTTATCAAAAACGTGGTTTAAGGACCCGCACGTTAGCCGTGATTTCATCCGTGTAGACAGCAATCTTTGCCGGTGTGGAAACGGTTATGATGACATAGATCACGCAGTCTGGCAATGCGCGGATAATTACGCCGCTAGAACGCAACTCTTGAATACCCTAGAGGCCCAAGGAAGACAACCTTATGTTCCTATAAGAGATGTGTTGGGATCTGTGCTACATGCAATCGATTTATGTATTTTCCCCTGATGTCTAGAATGAAAGTTTAATCTTGTTTTGTTTGCTTTATTCTTAGATTGTTTTTGTTTTGTTTCGACACCTAAAGAGTCTATACATCGACATCTGAAGAGTCTATACATTGCCCAATGGTAACCAAAACCGGCCGAACACCAAAAAGGAGCCCAGACCATACCACACCTCGTTAAAAGACTGCCTACAACTATCTGATGACACTACAGCATCCCATTTCCAAGTTCCTCTGTCCAATACACCCCAAACAAATGTCACCCCTTTGAACCTCCAGTAAACTGCGAGTAAACGGCTTAAGTCATACTAATGCTAGTATCAAGTCATTCATTAAACTAAAAAACAATGAAGTATCAGCTCCTTAAAGCTAACGCAATTGCGCCTCCTAAATAAATGAACTAGATTAAAAATAAACAGATCTTTATAATAAAAATAAGAGATAAAATCAAATGAAATTAAGAACAAGAAAAATCTTTCGTCGCTTTAAACATCATTATGTCGTGAATTTGCATGTATTTGCCACATATTTGTTCACAAATAAATAATAAGAACTATACTCTACCTAACGCTGTCAATCATTCTTCAATAACCGAAAACGTACAAAATTGACTTTGAAATTCCAAAAAAATCAAATTGCGACACACACAAATATTCGGCAAAATTCGCCCATCCAACCAAGTATCTTAAAACTTTCAGAGAGTAAAATAAAACATGTTATGAATAGATTTCCTCTGTTTGTTTTATTCAATTTCAATTCCATATGCAAATGCACGAGCCTTCTCTACACTACTCACAAGGTCCTGTACAACATTTTTTTGCTTGGCAATCCATTTTTTCTCCATATCTTCCTCCGATTTCACTTCCTTAGGATGCTTCCAAAGTGCCTGCTTTTATAATGGTCTAGTACTTTTCAATTGGCCGCAGTTCCGGTGCGTTCAGGGGGTTGAGATGTTTTGGCACAAAATTGACCTCCTTAGCAACCTCTTTCGAGTGATGGCAAGAGGCTAAACCTGGCCAGAAAATTGTAGGACCATCGTGTGACCTCAAAAGAGGCATTCCTTTGGGTACACTTGCCCATTGACCGTTCCAATTGTCATGAATGGGAGGCTCAGCTTTCCACACGAGCAAATTGCTTGTCAAATCATATATTTTTTGGCATAATTTGACATCTTCTGCTTTCTGACGCCCTTAAGGACATCAAATTTATGATGAGCAGTGAAAAACTAGAGCCCCGGAAGCTGCCGGCAGTCTGCTTTTACATACGTCTCATCATCCATAACGAGGCAATGTGGTTTCGTCAACATCTGGGTGTAGAGCTTCCATGCACGTGTTTTACCTACCGTATTCTGCCGTTCATCGCGATTAGACGAATTATTTACTTTTGGTTAGATTCCGTTTCTTCGCCACATCTCGAACTGAACTGTTGGGATTCCTCTTGAAAGCTTGAACTACCCGTTTGTGATCCTTAAAACTATACGGAGATACACGTTTTCCATCGTTTTCTTTCCTATCGATGGTCAAACGTTCGTGGTATCAATTTAAGACACGAGACACCGTAGAATGTACCCTTCCCAGCGTCCTATTGATGGTAGGATGAGAATGATCCGGATTTTCGAGGTAGGTGCGCAAAATTTCCTTGCATTGCTGCTGTAATTCCGACTCCATCTTCGCAACGATTGCTACAGCATTGATTTAATTCCACCCGAAATATCAATAGAAAATACCCTACGGGTACAGCCATTTAAAAGTGGTGCAATTTGATTCCGTACAACCTTTAGTCATAGAAGCATAACGAGTTGATTTGTTTATCGACCTTGATTTTGACATCTGTGATTTTCAAAACAAATAAAATTCATTTACACTGACTCGAGGTGCTTTTCATTGCTTTTGATGGTTAGTGATAAAAAAAAGACAATGGCCTCCATCACAAAGAATACTACTTTCATTACCTGATACTGGAGCAAGTCTGCGAGGGGCTGTTAAGAACTTCGAGAAACACACGGTTGAATCTTTGTTTTCATTTTTGTTTACAAGATCAGATACGTCGGATTATGAGCTAATTGAGTAACAATTCCCCGGTGTAAAATTACCTCTACGAAGGTTGACGCTCCATTGAAATCCAACTGGCTGATCTCATCCTTCGTATTCGTCGTTTCGCAAAGCAAACTTGAATGCATTTTTTTCAACCACTTCGTTCCTAACCTAAAATCCAACCACAATTCACAGTTCAAACAAATATCAAAGCATTGATGGAAATCACCCACCAATCGCCGCCTTCTGTGATTTATTTTACATCAAATTCCAACCTTCTGAATTTGTCGGACGGAACCACACGTTTGTGTTGCTCTTCGCCACATTATTGACGGAGTATTTATTTGAGCTATTGCCCTGCCCAAAAGACACTCGCTGTCCAGATCTAAACAAACCGAAACCGATGCAATGCGGAACGAGCGACGACGTTGTGGCTTCTAAACGGTCCCCACAGGGGAAGTTGGTCGGTCAGTGCTCGAAACGGATGGCCTCTCACCCTAAGTGAGCGATAGTTTTTAGCATAAACTATCGATTGGACGAATATAAATGTGGAATAGACGACGATGGCAGTGGCGATGTTGGAGGTTGTTGTTTGAAAGGTTTTCCAAGAGGCTATTAAAATTCTCGCCCAAATGACTGTGAATTGATGACCATCCGAGGGGGGGCGAGGATTCAGAGGAGGAGGAGATTTTTGCAGGGGATACTGGAGCTGTACAGATGAGACGGTGAGTTCGCCTCATCAAGTGTTAATGTTTATTTATCCAAGCTTCTCAAAAGATGGGGAAAGTTTATTGGCGCAGTTTTCCATCCCATCAACGATATACAGTCTCGTTTGTCTGTTCGATTCTTTTTTTCTCTCGTTTCGTTCTATTTCGCAAAAGTTGTGAAAAGTGCCGTGGCGGCGGCGTTGGATGAAAGGCGATTGAAAGCAAAAACACTGTCGAGAAACATGACAGATGAATTATGTGAAATTAGGCCCTGGAACGTCGGCCAAATGTGGGATTCGTATGACTGCTCGCTTGCGGTGACTGACGGGGCTCAAAATAAGGTTTTCCTCAAAGCCCGTGTGATTGTGCAAATAAATCCCACTGGGTTTTGTCAAAGCTGTTTTGAAATCGATCATTCAATAGCCGGGCTTTGGGGGGGATGAGGAGGGGGCAGGGGGATATGTCGATGAAGAATGATTTCGAAAATCCCAACGAGCCGGAAAGCATTAGCAGCTGCGTCAGAACTAGATCGGTGGAAACTAACCGCAAGGACTTACGGGCGCATTTGCACCATTTGCTGTCATTTGATTTCGGGGCTTCTCCGCGCGTGCTTGTCTGTGTGGGTAATTTTTGGGCTGTTGGTGTCACATGTCTTGTTTCACACGATGCTGTGACTAGAGGAGATTCCCATCCATTTTGTGCCCCTGGTCCGAAAAGTGGTTTCGAAATTGTCACCCGCAAATGTATCTAACCGCAACCGGTTCAGCTTTGCGGGGGTTGGCTGAAGCTTGCAGAAGGTATCGAACTGCATCATTGGGGATTCACCTGTCAATCTTCTAGGCATAGACCGTTCAACTAAAAATAAATGCAAATGATGCTCTTTCTTTGTTTCTGGGAACATACATGAAATTTACACAACAGTTGCTGTCAACTTGTTTGTAATAAATTTCCGAAGCTTCGCCGAACTGTTTGGCCTGCCAATATTAATAGATCTTACATGAAACGCCCCCGCGAAAAATAAATCAAAAGTCCGAGCTGTCAAATGCCAACATCCACTCATCACAGTTAAAATATATGAAATGTGCACGTAATTGAAACCGGAGTCTTTTGATAAACACATCAATGTACTTCCAAAAACAGAATTAACTTTCAATTAAAATTCGTGCCCATGGACCAAGCAGTGAAAAGCATTCGAAAATGAACCGGGTTTCAGTGGAATACGTGCTAGAATGTATGGTTAAATTGCGATGTAAAACAAATTGATGCTCTTTGTTTTCACAATTTCCAGAAACTGCAGTTTACAAGAACGTGTAAATTTATATGTTTGCTGACTAAAGCCAATTAACCATCTCCACTTCTTTTGTTACCTCGTTTGATGGCTGTCACTAATTAACCAAACAGCAAACAAATTAAGCCGAAATCTCAACGGAGATGGCAGATTACAACTCTTTTCAAATAATAACCCCCGCTTGATATACCTGAGTGGAAATCATTATTTTATCTCGATAAGGAACTGCTGTTGCTATACGCAATATCGATATAAATGTTGAGTGAATTTGAAATAGAAGAATTTCACCCCAATTTGTCTTCGTGATTTGCAGCACCCTCTCAGAATCTAATGAAACTTTGGGGGTGTGACATAGTCTTTTTCAAGCAACTTTGCATACCTTGTTTTTTTTAAATTTATCTACAGAGATAAAAAGAAACATTGAATTTTCTGCGTTTCTTATGCACATAAAGGGAATGCTTGATTTGGCAGAAAATAATGGGATATATTATGTAAATTTAAGCCAGATAACGCCTGAATCAAGACTCTTGTATGAAAGATTGCAAACATTGTTGTATGGCGCATCGAGGACTACAACCAATTGCGTTGCTTACGCCTCCTTTGGAATTTTCGGGATTTTCAGTTCACCAGGGAGTAATTTTGAACGTTCTGTAAAATTCAAACCACATGTGTTTTAAACGAGCTGTAAAATTTAAATCTAATTGAATTTTCACGCATCTTTACGGCCGAATTGAGGTTATGTAGTGGACTGTAACTTTCAGAAGTCATTAAATAAATAAGAGATATGCTGTTTTGTTGTATTTGGATTTGATTTTACTGTTTAATCGAGTACATGTAAATTAAGAAAAAAAACTTAGCATTGCTATGGTGGTCGATGAAAAATTAAAAACTTGTAATAGAAACAACTTTAAACACATGTCTTACATATCATCTACAGACACTCCATAGCTCGATAGTAAAGCGATAACTTTCTTTAAGATCCTTTATTGCGTTTCATTTCGTGTAGGACTGGATTTTGATCCTCTTGTTGGAAATATTTTCTACAAATACTCCTGAATCAGCTTTAAAAACTTGTCTGTGATTTTCATGTACATAAAGCTGTGTACATATTGGACACACATGCGATCTTCTATGGCTAAAAAAAAGTCTTATGTACCTTCAGTAAGTCGAGTCTGATCAGAAAATACGTAAAACATTCAGGATCCATTTAAAGTGTCTGAAAAGTTAAAAAAGATATTGTATCTAGGGGTTAAGCTATAATCCCTAACTGACTTAGTTTCTTGAATATTTCCTCAAAGTGCAAATATATACAGGGTGGGACAGAAAATAATGCGAAAATTTGTTCTATTTATTTCAAATCCCGTTTTCAACTAATTTAAGCAATAGTATCAACATTTTCGAGTGCAGTTATCTTTATAAAGTCCTTTCAAACAATTTTATTTAATGTTCCTCCTTTTTATTAACAACATCCTCGAGCCGACGCTGGAAGCCAATGCATGCCTTTCGGACGTAGTCCTCCGACATTGATTGCCATGTGCGTGTTATGGTTGACTTCAGGGTTTTCACACTAGGGTGTGGTGTTTTGCAGGCTCGTGCTTCAACATATGCCCAAATCGGATAATCCAACGGATTAAGATCTGGACTGCTAGGGGGGCCAAAACTTCATGTTATAGTTCAATCATGGTTGCGTTCGATTGGACGTGTGACCCTGCGCTCCATCCTGCTGTAGGACAACGTTTTGGTCCTCGGAGAAGTTGGCCTTCACCCAGGGAAGCACTTGGTCATTTAAAATATCGATATGCACTTCGGTATTGATTTTAAATCCAGCATCAATGAAAACAGGCAGCATTTTCAAACCGTTGGACGCCACCAAGCCAAACATTATGACACCAGCCGGATGTTTGGTTTGAAATTTGAATTTCGCTTTTTCTGGAATGTTCTCCATTTTCTGCGGTGAAATAAACCGGTCCGTGCGGCTGTTGGCCACAGCATCGATGCTGAAAAGCTTTTCGTCGGAGAACAGGATTATATTTTTTCCTTTTTCAACAAAGAAAGCAATCTCTTGGAACGAGTCACTCGTAGCTCCTTGACCCGACCATCCTGCAGGGACTTTTTTATGCGGTAAACTGTTGCCAAATAGCACCCTACTACCTTGGCAATCTCTTTCGGCTTCTTCTGGGCGAGCAACAAACTGGTGATCACTTCTTTCGCGAACATTTTGACGAATTGGCAATAAAATAAATAGAATGTTTGGATGCAGCACTTAAAAGTTAACATAAACAAATACACTTTCGACTGAAATCAGTCACTAGCTACACGAACTAACCCAATTTAACATCTCGCATTATTTTCTGCCGCACCCTGTATCACATCGGTTGGACGATGTTTCACAATACTTTTCAAGTGTCCCTGCTCTAGCATTGCGCTTCTTCTTCAAACTCGTTGTGAAGGAGCTCCGTGCCGTGATTGGTTTAAATCGATTCAAATAATTATTGCGATTAATCATCTTGTACTTTGACTCAATAGAATCTTGGCCGGACCAAAAGCTATCGTCGTCCGTGTAATCCTTTGCACAGTGGGAAAAAACTGATGAAAACTAAGCAAGAATCTGTAACTTTTGTCATTTTTAAGCGCGGCTTGTTAACATGGCCGTTTCCGCTTGTAAATTGTCTGAGAAATCGAATGGAACTGGTTTCAATCATCGCACGGATATGGTTGTGGAGTTAAAGAGCGTAGTTTACCCCACTTTCTTTTATATTATTGAATAATTTATAGACATCTTTGCACGAAGAGCCTCAAGATGAAAACAATAGTGCTAGTCCTATATTAAATTTCCTGGAAAATCGAATAGAGGTTGTTTCAACAACCACACGGCTCTGTAAGCGAAGATATGGGTGACTTTACCCCACTTCCCCTTGCATTTTTTAAATAATTTATAGATTTCTTTGCACGGAAAGGCTCAATATCAACAAAATAGGACCAGTATCATGTGAATTTTTTTGGAAAATTGAATAGAAGCTGTTTCAAGTACCACACGGCTCTGTGAACGAAGATATGGCTAGTTGTACCCCACTTTTCCTTGTATTCTTGAATAGTTAATAGATATCTTCGCTCTGAGTGGCTCAAGATCTATCTTATAAGGCTAGTTCAATGTAAACTTTCCTGAAAAGTCGAATAGAGGTTGTTTCATCTACTGCACCGCTCTGTGAACAAAAATATGGCTGATTTCACCCCAGTTAAACCCATCCAGTTGATTTTTTTTTCCTTTATTATCAGCCCTAGGCTGGTTCATCTCCCATCGTAGTCACTCAAATACCTTTTTGGGTATTTTCGTAACTTGTCCGAGGGTGAGATTCGAACTCGTGACATTGGCGTGAGAGGTATTGATGTTAACCACTATGCCGGGATCGCCCCATATAGATGAATTATTTATCCCGAGAATATAAGAGGAAGTGTGGTGAAATCATCTACATCTTTGTTCACAGAGCCGTGCGGTATATAAAACAACCTCTATTTGGTTTTCCAGGAAATTCACATAAGACTAGTCCTATTTTGTTGATCTTGAGCATCTCCGTGCAAAGATGTCTATAAATTTTTCAAAAATATAAGGGGAAGTGGGGTAAAATACACTCTATAACTGGATAGTCATACCCATGTGGTGATTGAAACCAGTTTCATTCGATTTCCCAGACAATGATCAAGCGGAAATGGCTATCTTAGAATTGGACGAATTTTTTTTTTTTATAAGGTCAATATAATTTTCTAAAAGTTCGCTACACACTGCATGATGGGCAATTCTAAGAACACAAAGTTCTTCTAACTTAAAGTTTCTCATGTCAACATAACTCAAAAAGTAATAAAAACTTTCAAAAAAGTGATGAACGGGTGATTTTTAGGAAACCGTCATAATTTTTATGAAAAAAAACTGTATGAATTGTTAAATCGCATTTTACACCCCAAAAAAAATATTTTTAAATTTTAAGACCATTGGCAAACAATGGCTATTTAAGAATTGGAAGAGATTTTATTTTAATAAAACAATTTAATTCCTAAAAAGTTCGCTATACATCGCAAGATTGACACTTTTAAGGAAAAAAAGATTTACGAACAACACATTTTTCATGTCCAATTTTTACCGTGTATCGCGCCAACTCGTCTTATATTTCGGTCCTAAAACCTCAAAGAAGCCAATGAAATTTAATTAAAATGACAATTTGAATTTTTAAGGGTCCTTGAATGGCTACGATTTGAACAGGGCTAATTTATAGATTATTAATTTTTTGAAACTGTTAACAATTTAATCAGGAGGTTGGTCCAGTTTATTACCAAACCTTTGATATATTTTACAAGAAGGACAATTAATTGGAAAACAAAAGCTTTATCATAATATCTAGAGTATTGACCCATGATTCAATAGCAGTTTAGTTGTTTATATCAAAATTACAAAATTTCATAAAACACAATTCAATGTATTGCTCAAAAACGCCCCTAAAAAATAGGAATATCCGAACAAGCAGTTATGGACTTGTACTTAAACGTACACTTTTGGTTCTGTTTTACTGATGCAAAGAGAAATTTAATTTTTTTACCGTTTTCAAATGTTATTATTGTTGTTATTAATGTAATTATTATTGTTTACTAAATGTTCAATACATTCACTTCTCTATGACTGCTCAATTTTATTGGATTCCACCCGAAGGCCATAACAAGACGAGTTTGCGTGATACACAGAAAAAATAGGACATGAAAAAGTTGTTGTGAAAAAACCTTTAATTTTATTGGCTTTTAAAAAAAAAATCATCGAATTCATCGTTTTGAAAAATTTGTTGTATGAAAAAAAAAATTTCCTTAAAAGTGCCCATCTTGCAATGTATGGCGAACTTTTAGACAATTCTATTGCCTTTATTAAAAATAAAATCATCCAATTCAAGGATAGCCATTTTTTTGCAAATGGACTTTAAATTATTTTTTTTTCAATTTTCTAGCGTGTGAGAATTGTTTTTACAATTTATACAATTTTTTTTTCATAAAAGTAAATACAATTTTCTAATGATCACCCAAACATTATTTGTGTTATAATAATAACCCGGTTGATATACCCGATTGGTCATAATTATTTTATCGCGATAAGAAACAACTGATGGTCTCGAAAAGATTTACATATATAAATGTTGAGCGAAACATAAATTTTTGAAGCTTCATACATTCATTGAATGGTGGTTTGTTCGTTGATTCTCGAACCACTAAACGCTTTTTGAAACATGTTATCCTGACACAGAACATTTTCAATTATTTATCCATACAGTTGATTTCAGACCACGAATAAATGATGAGTTAGTGGAAATTACAAGAGATGTATTCAATTCGTGGAAAATTAAGGTGCATTTAATTTTCAAACCCTACAATCTCATTTACGACTGAAGTTTTAAATCTTTCTAAATGCTCCGATTATGTGCATGGACATCAATTAACAACATGTTCTGCAAACCAAGCAGCACATACATGGAAGTCAAGTGGATTTCATTTAACTATGTATATATCAAGTATATTCACACCAAGCTGCGGTTGGCCACTTGACTTCTTGCACTGAATTTCATCATTTTTTTGAAACCCAGCATAAGCGAACAGCAGCAGCTCAGCCAACAGACGGATCCATGAAAAATTCACTCCAACCAATTTGGAAAATATTATCCGGAAGAGGCCACCGTCAAGGGATTATGCCTTCAGAGGGGCCAAGGGGCATTTGGTGGGGATCACCGCCTCAGGTTGATTGTGAAGTGGTGGCAAAAATTTTGTCTAATTTTAGCCAACATCATGCACCAGCATCGCCAGATCCCGGCGGCGGCAGCAGCAGCAGTCGAGATTCGGAAATACAAAATTATTCATGGCGATCCGCTCCACAACCTTGATAATTCATTTAATTAGCTGTCAGATGGTACCGAGCTCGGAGGGAAGCTAGGGAATATGAAGGTAAAATAAAAATGGTGAAAGGCGAGAAATTGGAGCTATTTTGCCTTTTGGAAGGCTGAGCATTTTCTCGCTATCCGGTGTACATTGCAAGTGATGGATATGACACTTGTTTGGGAAAATAGTTGACCGGCTGGTTGCTTGGATTAGTTTTAATTATCGAATATTGTATGTTTGCAATTTAGAGGCACGTTTTTCATTATGGTGTAGAATGCCATTATGGATATTGAAAATCTAAAGGGTTTCAGCACTGTTGACTTATTTCGGCAACCAATTTGTAAACCGCATATCCAGTTTGTTCTTTTCCATCTTTTGATAACTTGATCTCATAGCATTCATTGAAGAACATTTCAACCAGCGGGACTTCCTGTTATGCCATATTACAATATCTGCGTTAAGTGCAAGTTCACTTCACCGTGTCGCCTACCAACCCCACCGGATAGTTCTGAGATAAGTCGGTTGGTCCACCGACCTTTGGTGGAGTTGTTTCATGCCCTTTGCCACTTAATCATGGATGCGGCTCTAGTAATCTTCCGAATACCTCTTGTTCCACGTTGTTCGAAGCACTCTATGTCCTCTTTTATGACCATGCCTATTGGCATCATCCCCGCTAGGACGCAGACCGCGTCGCGTGATACCTTTCGGTATGCACTAACCACCCTTAGGCACATAAGCCTGTGCGTACTCTCTAGCTTACTAACGTAGCTCTTGGTACTCAGAGTGGTGATCCATGCCGGCCCGCCGTAACTAAGTATGGACAGGGCGACACTGGCCAGGAGTTTACCCTTACTCCCTTGTACCACCGAGCTATACGACATCATGCGGGATAATGCCGATATAGCCATAGAGGCTTTCTTGCAGGCATAATCGACGTGACTGGCAAAGGTCAGCTTATCGTCGATCATGACCCCAAGTATCTCAAAGACCTCTTCGGTTCAATTGTCAGTTACCTGCACTACCTGTGTTGCTCGATATTCGGTTGATAACAACCGTGACCTCAGTCTTATGGTGAGGCTAGCTCCAGTACCCTGGAACTCATCCATATTTCCACAATGCCAATGTAGTGCGAGGCGTTAACTCGACCTCTTCAATGGATTTGCCACTTATCTCCAGTCTGCAAACCCGACGATCTGCAAGCCATTCAGGAACTCAAGCCTTATAGTACATCGTATTTCAAAGCATCGGACCCAGGGATCCAGCCTTGCCTGTGATGATCTGAACACGTTTCTGGCCTGCCTCTCTGTATTGTATACCAGTGCGCAGAGATTCCTGGAAATAACTTCCCAGAATCTTGTACGAGTACCAAGAACACGAAGGCGTTGGAGCGAGGTAAGCGATAGCCACCCAGCTTCCGGGGTGACCACTGCACAGTAGCAGAATCCCGCTTCTTGCGCTGGATTGTCGCTTCAGCCGTCTTGGTGACGGACGGGATGGCATCCACCTTCGGCTTGCTTTTTGCGGAAGCCAAAAACTGGATTGCCAGACAGATCGTCTATACTCTTCGTGTATTTTTGTAAGTCTGTTGAGGATTTACCGTCTCGAGCATCCTACCCGCTGTGTCTCAGCAGACCTTAGCAGGTCTATATGCCGATGGATCCCTTGGTGGCTTCCCTGTCTTCGGCAGCAATGCTGAGAGTCTGGATTGTCCAGGCGTCCAGGAAGAACGCCCTCGTCCAAACATCTTTGCATCACCAGGGCGAGGTGTTCAGGGCGAACATTCCGGGACGCCAAGGAGATGGCCGTCTCGATGGCCGGAGTTCGGAATGCCGTCCAGTCCTGGCATGGGACAACTCTGCGAGTTATGGGAGGCCAGTATCTCTGGTCGTGGCTCAGAAAGAATCCCAATGACAACCTGCAGTAGCTCTGGTGATTGCCCAGATGGAGCTGCCGTGCCCATGGTTTGGCCAATACCACCCGAAACGTCACCCATGGGTTCCGCATTAGCTCTCAAATCAGGCGCAGACCCTCAAATCAGGCTCGTTTACAGGACTCCATCCTTTTCTCAATTGCACCCTTGGCAGTGGAAAGCATCATGCGACGCTCCGTTCTTTCTGGAGTCAAACCGTGACGTGTTCTAGGTTATACAAAATGTACTTGAGTTGATAACTTAGGATCAACAGTTGTAACAGTAGCTTTAAGGGCTATATAAGGTTACGATACATATTTAACAAATATGTCATTTCAACAGTCATTTTTTTGATAATTTTTCTTATTTTGTTGGGCCATTAAAACTGTCCTTGAGTTTCGAACTTAAGATCTGCAGTAGTAACTGTTGCTTTTTGAAGAATACAAAATGACGCTACGTATTCAACCATATTCATTGAATATTTTTGAACGTTAAAAGACACTATGAGATTAACTGGGTTGACCTTGGTCATTCAAACTGTCTGCGAGTTCAGAACATTAGATCTACTGTTGTAACAGTATGGTTTGGAGTGCGCAAAGGGACAATATGCATTTAACAATATTCATTGAAAAGTGTAGAAGACATTATGTGAAAAATTTGGTATATTCTACGTCATCCAAACTGCCTTTAAGTTCTAAACCTAAGATCTTGAGTGTTCAGAGTTGCTTTTGGGCTATATGAGGTGAGCATATGTATTCAAACATGTTCAATGTATGGTTTGAAAGGTCAACAGTCATTGTTTTAAAACTTTGTGATCCTCAAGTCGAGTTATTAGTACGAGACACTGAAGAAGTCTGCACATTGTAGACGAAATACGCGCATCTGTCAAGATAAGCAAAGGTAGTTGGAATTAAATGGAAAATACTAATTTTTTCTTCTAATTTCTAGTTACCATAGAAATTACACTAAACAGCTCAAAACCTCTAGGATTCAATTCAAACTGTTTTGGACCTTAAAACTGTAAATCGGCGGTAGTAACACTAATCTTTTTGGCTTCACAAATTAACGTGAAGTATTCAAGTATATTCATTGGATATTTTTGAGTTAAATTACAAAGATAGTCTTGGGATGATTAGGTCATCGAACTCTCTGTTTCAGAACTTGGATTTACAGTCTAACAGTAATGTTAAGTAATACAAATTAACAATTAATATTCAAACTCTTTCAATTTAAATTTAAGCAATCAAATATTATCAAGCAAGATGACGTGTTCTGAAGACTGTATT
>JASCZW010014460.1:0-22883 GCA_034211315.2 Aedes japonicus
TCAAACGCCTTTCACCGCTGCTTTAACCAGGGATGCCAGATATTTTTTTCAAATGTCTGTGATAAAAATTTCAAATGCCTGGGAATGTCAATAAAAGTCTGTAAATTTTGTTTACTAAATTATACTTTTTTCGATGAAAAGACGTAATAAAAGAGTGAGTTCTGTAATTTTCGCTGTATGTATGTGTGATTATGTAAACATTTCTGCATCTATTTCTTCGATTTTGTAGTTTCATATTTTTAAAGTGACACTGATGCTTGAAGCATTCGCATAGATGACACAATTTTCTATAGTTCTTTTCTCCCTGTAACGTTCTTTCGAGATTGTATTTTAAAATCAAAATTTAGTTTTCATATAATAAATTCAACAGATTTTTTTTTCTATTCAACAATAATCATAAAATTACAATGAAAAAGAAAGTCAATTTTCTGTTACATATATTATAATGTTGAGTTGATTTTTTTTTTTATTTCATCAATCCTAGAGGGTTTGAGCTGTTTTGTGGAATACCTGTAACTAGAAATTAGAAGAAAAATTAGTATCTTCCATTTAATTCCAGGTAAGGTAGTTGCTTATCTTCGACAGATACGCGTATTTCGTCTACAATGTGCAGACTTCTTCAGTGTCTCGTACTAATAACTCGACTCGAAATATTAGTACGAGACACTGAAGAAGTCTGCACATTGTAGACGAAATACGCGTATCTGTCGAAGATAAGCAAAGGTAGTTGGAATTAAATGGAAGATACTAATTTTTCTTCTAATTTCTAATTATTTTATCAGTAAAAAAACACACTACAGTGACACTAAAAAGGATTTTTTTTGTAGATTATGTCGAGGGGCCGTCATCTTTGATTTGAACATTTGTGTTTCATTTGTATGAGAGCTTCCCCTTTCAGGGAAGGGAGGGATCTCTTAGTATCATAAGGACTTTCCTCAGCCCCAAAAACTCTTCCATATAAAATTTCACGCTAATCGTCGATGATGTTTGTATAGACTGCTTCTTCAATTAGTCAGTGATTATCTCATGCTCTCTCCTGATCTTCTCAAAAAGGCCCTTTGTTAAAAATATGGAAAGGTTCCTCTGGACTTCAGACAACATTCCTCATGTACTTTTTGGCAGTCACTCCTAATTTTCTTCGAAATTCACATTCAAGAGCCCAACCTTACCTTCCAGAAACATTTGGTAGGTTTTTTCTTAAACAAAGTTTCTTTCTAAGCTTCTGATAAGTCCCATCCAATTTCTGCAAAACTTTGGAAAGTACTCTCCAGAATTTCTTGGTAAATCTTCTTAAAGTTGTTAGAAGTTTCTTCCTGAACTCCTGAGAAGTTCTTTTCTGAACTTCCGAGATGTTCTCTTCTGAACTTCAGGGGAGTATTCTCCTGAACCTTGGGGAAGTTTTTTCCTGAATTTCTGAGAAATGAAAGTTCTCCCGTACTTTTGGAAAGTTTCTTCCTGGTTTTATCAACAGTATTTAACTGAACTTCTAGGATTTCCTGAATTTCGAAAAGTTCCCATTCTAAAATGTTGGAATGATCGGAACTTTAGGGAAGCTCTCTAGCACTTCTGGGTAGTTCCAACTAAACTTTTGGGAAGTCTCTTCTGAGCTCCTGAGAAGTCATCCTGTGAACTTCTGCGGAGGTCTTTCCTGATTTTTTTGAAAAATTCCATCTTGAATCTACAGGTAGTGCCCTCTATGGTAAGTTTTTCCGGAAATTCCGGGAAATTTTTCCCACAGATAATTTTTTCCAGGAAAATTCCCTTGAATTTGTTGTAGAAGTTTTTTCCTGGACTTCTGAGAATTCCTCTTCTGAACTTTAGGGAAGTTTTCTCCAGAACTTTGAGAAATTTGTTGCGGAACTTTTGAAAAATTCTTGCTCAAATAAGAAGGAAGTACACCAAATGCTCTTGGAAAGTTTCATTCTGTTTTTGAGAAAGATTTCTCCCTGAATTTTGAGAAAGAATTATTCCGATAATTCTGAAATGTTCTCCTCTGAGCTTTGGAAAAGCTGCCTAAAACTTTTGGGAAGTTCCAACTATTATTTTGACAATTTTCATTCGGAACTTCTGGGAAGTTATTACCTGAACATCAGAGAAGTTCTTTTCTCAACATATATGACGTGTCGTCCTGAGGGTTTTGTTTTTGCTGATTTTTTGAAAAATAATAGACCTTCCTGGTTGTTTTCCGTCTGAAATTCAGGGAAGTTGTTTCCTGAACTTCTAGAAAGTTCAATCTTGGATATCTGGAAAGAACTCCAAAACCTCTGAAAAGTTCCCATTTTCAAAGAAATCCTCTTCCCTAAACTACTTCCTGAAGTTCTAACAAGTCCTCTCCTGAATTTGGGGGAAGTTCTGTCCTGAAGTTCTGGTAATTATGATCTTGAACTTCGGTAATGTTAGGAACTGAATTTTTGAAGGTTCTTCTTGCTTGAAGTGCTTGCTCCCAATACTTCTGAGAAGTTTTTGCATGAGAAGAAATTTTTTTTTCTCAAGGAAGTATCTTCCTGAACATCTAGAAATTATCTTCCCGAAGCTCTAGGAAGTCTAATTCTGAATTTTCTAGGATGTGCCCTATATTCTGGTTCGTTTCTTTCTATAACTGTAGAAATTTTGGAATAATTTAATTAACCACTTAATTTGAGGGTATATTTCTAAATCTCTAGAGCAAATGTAATGAAATGATGCGTTTAATAGTACTTTGGGGAGAAAATAAGAGTTTTAAGACTTATTTCAATAGCTCATAACTTTTGCTGTTGTTCTGTCCCCGAGTGGCAACCGACAGGCCTTTCGAGCAAATGTTAAGATCACAAAAGTAAAAATATTCAAATGAGAAAATTAAATCTTCTTTTTATTATTCCGACCCAAGGCGTACTGGTGGTCCAAATAACTCGAGCTCCTAGAAAATATCCTAATACATTTGCTAAGCATTAGTTAGCTGGCTTCACGCCACAAAAGCTTTGGTGATGCCCATTTTAATTGCAATCGGTTCGTTTTGTTTTTAATAGGATTTGACATGTGTGAAAATTGGAAATATCCTTTTTATCAAAATGCAACCCTAGAAGTGGTGAGCAATTTTGGCTACAACCAAAGATGGGAAGAAAAGGTTTTGATAGGTCCATAACAGCACGACCGGTTGTGAAATTGAATAGAAGTAGTTGAAATTGAGGGTAGAGCATGTTTGAAAGGTGGCATCCGATCAAGCAGACAATCTCTTGCCTAGCTACTACAGTGCGTGGTAGGCAAGGGGGAAGGGAACCCATGACAACTACAAACTAACAATCTCCTATGTAGTTTTAACAATGTGTAAGATGGTAAAAGGCCAAATAACAATATGTTGAATAGGCGGTTGAGTTCAGTTACCATAAGAAAATGGCAATTTTCACGAACATAATTTTTGCTGTACTCTATGCCGAGTTGGTATGGTAAGTTGGTATGTAATCCAGACCGAGTGCAGAGGTAGAGGTTATATGATGAAAACGAGATATGAAGCTATATGAAGACAATAACATATAATGTGGTAATATACCTTAAACTCGAGATATAGTTTTGACTAATCAACAAATTGTTTATCTTTATGTGGGTTGTATTTATGGTTAAGTAGATCGCTTCTAGGTTAAAATACTCAGCAAACCATATTTCACGGTAAATTTTTCAAATATGATTTGTATTGTTGTGAACCTTGATTTTCATTGTGACATAATGGAAAATGACCAATATTATCAACGCTTTGACAGTAATTTTTCACATGGGATTGAACACTACCATAAGTAGGGACTCCATGTTACTCTCGGCCTACATGATACTTAACTCCGGGCCTATTGTTTCTCCAAGGGGCCCACCATTTTCGTTTCTTCAAGGATCTCTACTCTAAATAATACCTACGATATTTTAAAATATTTCAACAAACCTTCTTCTCGTATCTACAATACTGTTCACGTTCCTCGTACGTTTTGAATCCGAACTAACTTTAGATAATACCTTTACTTGAAATTTAAAAAATATTTCTTATGTCTGTAAAAGTCTGCAACATAAATAAAATGTCTGCCAAATGTCTGCATCGTTAAAAAAGTCTGCAACAAAAATGAAAAGTCTGCTAATTTACAGACAAGTCTGTAAATATGGCATCTCTGGCTTCAACCCAATATTTAACCAACACGGAGAAAAACATTGTAATCACGAGCATATTTTAGTTTATTTTAAACTGATCTTCAAAATGAAGGGCACCGGGCTCAGTTATAGTTCAGCTACAATGGGGAGGCAACAGCGCGTTGCGGCAGCTTTTGACAGTTAATCCCCATATATTATGTCAAAACTGCAGCAACGCGCCGTTGCGCTCTCCATTGTAGATGGGTCTTTAAACCACGCAGCGGTACCGCAGCGTTTTTCGAGCGGTTGATAACGTAGGCCCGATGCACACTGTAACCGTTCGGAGAATTCTCACGAGGTTTTAGAAACAAGATGGCTTTATCGCCACTCCTGCAAGCAGGAGGCCACCTGGCGTTTGGTATCTGCCCGACCTTTCTGAGACAGACACCTCAGGGGCCTAGTGAACGGCTATTAGCTATTCCCCCTCTGAACCTAAGAGAAAAACAACCCAAATTTAAACTCGCTCAATCCGAATGAGCTAACCGGAACGGGAGAGGAGAAGCCTGATGTTGAAACAAACAATGTAACTGAAAACGAAAACGGATTTCAGGAGGAGTCAATTCTATCGGAACTGCCCAAAACGAAAAAGAAATTCAACTCAGTACTTCAAATCATAACATAATCAAATTCATTTATTTCCCGGTTATTCGCGACTCATTCGGGTTGGACAGAACATTCAGTTATAGGAAATATTCACTGGCAAACAACCATGGCCATGTATAAAAGTTTCCACATACCTGCGCAGGTTTTTGGTGAGTTCTCGATGACAGGCTGATGCCGGCGGGGTACTGGCGACTTAGATGGCGATGACAACGATGTAGATGGTGACGAATCCTGATGATGATGGCGGGGTCAAAACTTGACCGCTGTCTCCGCTGAAATGGCAACCAGCGATGGCAGACGAGCTCGGGGAGTATGGCCGAATTACAGATGCGGAGGGAGCGGCGGCTGGATGGAAAGCTTCCGATTCGATATTCGTCGAGAGCGTCCGGAACTGATCGTCTCCTTCAATATAGAAGCCCGCTTTCTCAAGTGACCCGGCTTCGCGTACCTTTCCGCTATGACCGAGCGGGGTTAAGAGAGACTCCTATATTTCGGATATGGTCCGATTTAGTGTACGACACTTGAATACGGATCACTAAACCGCGCTCTCGGTAACCTTTCCACATGGGTTGTAACTATTTGTGGAATTACGACGGATTATTGGTAACCGTCGGGTGAAATTTCGCACAGTAGGCTTGCGAACTTCACTCCTCCGTTTAACTACCTCAAAAGGCGGGCCTTAGCGGATTCCCGAGCTCAACTTGTGCGATCCGTGCTCCACGGACAAAAGTTGGTGATGATCGTTGACATAGAAACCCCCATACGTGGATTTTAAATTCCAGCCCGTACACAAAAAGCGCCTGAGCGCTGGAATGTCCAACGCGAATGATACGTTTTCGTATTATGTAAAACGTTAATATGGCTTGAATAAATAATTACCTGTTTTGGTACGTTTAACAAACGGCGTAACTCGAAAAGATATCGCTCTGCCGGTCTCACAGACCGAAGACTACGTATACATAAATTAACTGAAAAAGAATTAAAAATTCGTTGTAAGCACTTCACTAAAATATTCACTCTTCCTATTGAGTACCTTCGGTACGTAACTCTCAGAAAAAACGTTTCACTTATATATCAAAAAACTTCCGAAACTACGCGATTCTGTTCTCCAGCCGGTATCGTTGCGAAATGATCGAGCTTAAACCCTCTTACTACTAAAAAATGTTGATCAAACAATTATCTTTTATGCTTAATGAATGCGCTAGCAAACAATCCGCATGGCGAATAAAGATTACTTTTTGGCTTTTCTTAAGATGGTTATTTCATGGTTTGGAGCCATTGTTGCATATCTTATTTTTATAGCATTCAACTTCCCGGATAAAAATAACCATACAATTACAATACAATAATATAAAATAACATGAAAATCTATTTCCGACCATGAGATCTTATTGTTCATGAATCAGATAAAGGAAAAGTGCATATTGTCATTACAATAGATCTACAATTCACTCGATATGCTTGGATTTTCAACAATTGTGAAACAATACAATTAATAGTTATTGGTTCAAATTTGTTCGGAAAATAATGATTTTTTCTACAGTTGAGATACATAACAACCCCCCTTTTCTATTTTCGATGTCTCAGTTTACATTAGATTCTATTGTGGTAACAATAACCTCATTGTCATCTTATAGTCGTGAACAATAATATTAATTGTACATACTATAGATTCTATTGTATGGTTACAATACATTCAATTGTAAATCTATGAGATTTTTTTATTCGGGTTAGCCGAGGCACAAACCAGTCGACATGCAAAAAAAATTTGTAGCGAGTCTAACCTAACCTATTTTGTCAATATTTACATTTGGTATACGATTCAAATCTTATCAAACCTAATTTAACCTAACTCATAATAGACCCAAATAATTCAACCGAATGAACCTGAACCAAAATATTTTATAAAACGCCCAACGTTACAACACGCTTTTGCGGTCACGCTGCGTTGCTGCGCGTTTTTCTTGCGTTCGTTTCTCGCCGCCTTACCCTACAGAATCACGGTGGCAACGCGGGTATTTGACAGTTCTTTCTTCCTTCTGCAAAACAAACACCGACACTCTGCAAAACAAACCGATTTGTTTTTCTTTGTCCGCTGACCGAAAAATTGATTAAAAAGTTTGTGATGGCAAACGAAGAGGAATTGGATATCGAGCTGTAGAAGTGAAAAGACATACGCAAATCTGGGACATCAGCCGCGACGATTATCATGACCGTAATCAACGCAAAGGGGCATGGATTACCATATGCCGGATATTTCACCATTCATTTGATGACAAACAGGATAATACACTGAAAAAATCTTTCAGTTACCTACTAATGCAATCACTAGTAGATACCCAAGTAACCACGAGGCTGTAATAGCGTGCATATATAGGGCGTATGTATTACGTCTAGTGCATCATTGAAGTTGGATTAAAGCTGAAAAGGGCCCCACTAAGATCGAACTAATGCGTAAATCTTTTGTAATGCCATAAGACATTGCTAAAGTAGCATTAGTTGCATTGGTAATGCCTCACTACATTATTAAACTAATTTAACGCTTCATTACTTGACAACTGCTTGAATTGATGCGATCCCGCATTACCGATGTTGATTTTGGGTTGAATAAGTGCAACAATATAATGCTTGTGGTTACTTGGGTATTATCCAATACTAAAATAAGTGACTTTTACATGATCATCACATAGAAAATGAAATTCTACTTGACTAATCATATACATTTCACTGGACACATAAGATTCACTTGATTTTGCAAAGTATTTTCCACTTCCTGAATCACATGAAAGTTAAGTGAATTTCTAGTGGATATTTTCCACTGATTATGTGAAATTTATTTTGGGTGTAGTTCATTCACACTACTTCTTACACCCCGTTCACACTACAACTTGTATTACGTGATATAGACTATCTTGATATTAGCATCTATACATCTAGTTTTCACTGGAAATAATGTACTTGGCATTTGATATCAAGATACTCTATATCAAGTAATATAGGTTGTAGTGCGAACGGGGTGTTATATTACGTGATATAGAGTATCTTGATATCAGCAACTATACACAGATAAAAAGAAACATTGAATTTTCTGCGTTATCTAATGCACATAAAGGGAATGCTAGGTTTGCCAGAAAATAAAGGGATATTTCATGTGAGTAGCACCTGTATTTGCACCGATAGTTCAGCGTGGTCAATATTGGGTGAAAACGGAAAATACTCATGTTGGAGCCTCAACTTTGACGCCAGCTTTAGTCCAAACCACTTGATAGAAACAATTCAAATTTTGTCCACATAAATTTATGATTTTTTCTAAGTCATGGAGAAATTTTTAATATGCTACCTAAATTTTTCACAGAAATACGATTTTTTGAAATTGGTATGTCCAAAATGACTTTTTTCACATATGTTATGATAACTTCAAATTTATAAACTTTATCAACATAAAATTTTGGTCACATAATATCGAATCATTAGTTATAACGTTGTCAAAGGTTCAGCCAAATATATTGATAATTGACAAAGTTACAGAAGGTTGAACAACGCGTTTTTTGGAAGAAAATTTTGCTCGGCTTTTTTTTTGCTACTGAGTGTAAATTTAAGCCAGAGAACGCCTGAATCCAGCCTGTTGTATGACAGATTGCCAATATGGTTGTATGACACATGAAAAATTGCAAACAATTTCGTTGTTTACGCTCTCCTTTAGCTTAAATTTAAACGAGGGGATATTTTACACGCTTGTTAAAATTAATTATTTTTTTCTGTGTACATCTAGTTTTCATTGGAAATAATGTACATGTCATTTGATATCAAGATACTCTATATTACGTAATATAAGCTGTCGTGTGAACGTAATATAAGGAACGAAATTTGTAAGTTTGTGAATAAATGTTTGTTGTAATTCCATGATTATGCTTGGTTCCCGATTCAATATACCAGCATTTTTCCTCGATTAGATCGGGTTTGTCCATGTACTCGACCGATTCCGGAACCGATGACGACCCAAGTAACCACGAGGCTGTAATAGAGAACCGGCATCTAGTACTGTAAAAGTGCCGTATGTACTAGATTATATTCGATATTGCGTAGAAGTGTTTTAGTGTACATGTAAGTTATTATGACGTTTGATTTTATTTACAAATCGACAAAAAGTTTTCATTAGGGCCAATGTCGCAAACGTAAACAATGACTTTTTCCGCAAATTTCTCGAGAATGCTAACTTAATCATAGTGAATTATGACAATGATTGTACAGAACAGGAGTTCCCCTTTATAATAGAAGTGGTAGTTTACTTGAGCGAGTTAGCATTTTCAAGAAATTCGCAAAAGAAGCCATTGTTTACGTTTGCGACATTGGCTCTTATGAAAACTCCATGTCGAAATATTGGTTAGTCAATATGCTTACTCCAAGAAAGTGGCGGAGTGACGATTTGCACAGCATACAAGATGTGTATTTAGTTAACCTGACAAGAATTAATAGCAGCATCACGTCATCAGTTCATGGCAGAGTTATCCGTTGATTGAATCGTGTCAACAAAATGTACCGTACTGCATTTATCACTTCAAACAGAAGCAGAGCAGTTGTTTTAAAATGTAAGGATGATGCTAAACCGAATGGATGCTACGCCAAGTGTAGATAGCCAGCAACAGGTAAGTTCGTTCAAGTTAAAATCTAGATCTGCGTCACCAGCGCTATCTCCGTTTGCAGTGTGCCGTTCATCAACGCCGTCGCATTCTGTGCCACAGTCCAATGCAACAACTTCTACGATGGCTTCACCACAGTATTCTATTGCTAATCAACAACAGTGTGATAAGCATCCATCATCATACCCAGCAATATCAACAGCAGTACTTCACTAACGGTAATGAGAAATGCTCGTAGATTTCAATGCCTTCTGATGAGCGTATTAATACCATTAAACTAGCAATCACACTCCGACCTGCATCGTTATCTGGATCAAATCGGATAAATCATCCGTTAATACCGTTAAGTTCCAGTGTACCCAGTCCTAAGCTTGCAGCAGCTTCCCAAATCTGACACAGCAAATGCTACCATATACATCATCGGAAGGCTTATCACCTCTTCCTGCATATCTTCTCGATAGCAAAACTGAAAACTCACTTATTCCTGGAAATGTACCTGGTATGTTAAAACCACTGATAGAAATCAGGAATCATTCGGCAAGTCCCAGTGTTCTTCGATGCGTTCAAAAATCCTGCCAAACCAACAACCAACGTCATCGAACCAAAATACGAAATCATTGCCGCACCAACAAAGCATATACGCCTAACCGAAACAACTAACTAGTATGTCGAGCTTCTGTTCGGCAAAAGCAGAGTATGGATTTCTGGCACAATTACACTCAAGAATCGCACTGAAAAATTTCAACCACCAGCATCACTACCCACAGCAACAGTCCTTTATGCCCACAACAGCGCCATCAAGTGGATCATAGAAGTAGTCCGTCGGATCAAAAGTCATCACATAGCACTAGCTATTAACAACAGCAGCAACCATCACATAGAATCAATTTATTGTCCCATCAAGCATCCGCTCACCAACAGTCACACTTTTGCTGTTGCTTTTATCATCAAAGAGACCAACAGCAGAGGTTGTTACGAGAAGTCTGAAAATAAATCCGCGCCAAATCCGCGCGAGTTCAAAATTAAATCCGCGCCTTCAAATCCAATCCACACACGAATGTTCTATAACTTATCAAGCGTCTATTTCAAACAAGGGGTAAACAATAACATGGATTACTCATTTTTGGCAGTATGCTACAAATAATAAAAGTAGATTTTTGATTAATTTCCTTCAGAAAAACCCAGCAGCTTGGAATAGGGTCTCGGTGGAGCTAAAACCGTTCCCCACAATAAGATTGTCTGCGTTTTTGAGCCAATTAGATGCATTGTTCAAAACAGGAATGTAATTGAAAACTTCAGTGTGAAATAAAACCTGTAAAGAGGGAAACATAAGTCACGATGAGCTAAGTCAAATAAATTGACCGTTAACCAACTGAATAAAAATGTCCATACAAAAACAACCAATGACCCAAGATGTGATCCACGCTGGCCAAGTTCATCCCTGAAGGAGCACAGGACGTTTGAGTGAGTGATGAAAGCACTCGAACACAACCGTTATGTAAAGTATGTCAAAGAGAATGATCCATATTTTGTCAATGGTGTATCAAGATAGGTACGTATTTATTTAACATATACGTCATAACATTTAATTGTTCTCAATAGCCTTCATATGATCTAATTTTTCTCTTTCTGATTATTCCTCCTGCTGGATGTTATCTTTTTGTTTGGAAAGAACTTTCAGGAATGATGTTTCTGGATTATTGGATGTCATAGCTCTGATTTCTTTTTCCATCAAATTAAAAATATCTTCTTTAGCCTTCCCTTTTCATTCCTACAACTTCTTGCTTTTTGATCTGGTGCCTTGCTTCTTTCTTTGCTTTTTCCTTATTTTTTTGTGCCTCCACTAATTCAAAATCTTTCTTTTGTTTCTGTTTGGGTTCGTAAGATTGCCTCGCAAATTTCGCCTTCAAAATCAAGTCCTTTAAAACAGCAAATCTGGTTATATCATTCTCAAAAAAATGCATGCCACTCAAAATATTTTTACGATTATTGAACTCCTGTTCACTGAGCCTAGTTCAGTTTTCCGGTAACACATGCTTCGATAGTGAAAATTTTCTTTCGACCTCTGCATTATAATCACCGACAAACCGACATGAATGACAATAGAAAATGTCTGAATATTTCTGTTCACATCATTTGACTGACATCTATCTTCGTGTACGCTTAAGAACATTTATTGAAGCCATGAACACGCTTGGGAACTTGATAAGAAGGTTCATGTCTTAGCAATTCAAGACACATTTATTTGATCTAGATAAAATGATTCTATAGATTTTGACAGATGAGATCGCTGCACATTTGAATCGGCCGTTACAGATTCTTGATCAATAGTGATGATTGAGTTTCATGTCGGTTTGTCGATGTTATAATGAGATACGCAAGTTACAATGTTGAGCAATGTCGTCATTTCAGAGAAACTATCGTCCTGGAATAAAAATCAAGTACTTCCAAATCTGTTTCTGATTCAACCATTTTAGTTAACAACTTGACACTTGCAGGTACTAGTTCTTCGTGAATTTTAGATTTGTCTAATTTAAAATCAATAACATCGACTAAGTGGACGATTTCTTTGATGGAATCCTAATTTATGATCCTTCCAACCTTGAAGTTGCTGACTAGTCTAACAAATTCATTCGGAACATCTTTGGAAAACAAATACGAGACGAAAGCCTTAGTGTGGTCTTTGAAATGCTTATTGAAATGAATCACGTTATCATGAACTAAATCAAGTTTTTAGGTAAAAATCCTTAAAACGTGAACTAGTTCACGGTCCGTTTTCATTTTCGTGAACGATTTTGTTTCTGTGTGGGTATATCAATATGGTGTTGAATGAATCCGCGCCAAATCCGCGCCAGAACGAATTTTATGAACGAATCCGCGCGAAATCCGCGAAAATCGCGAAATCCGCGAAATTCGCGAAATCCGCGCTGCCGTAACAACCCTGCAACAGTCACACTTTTACCGGTCAAGGAGACGATCGTACTAATAAAATAATGCAAATACCAAAAACGATCGAAATGCACCGAAAATTCTCTAAATAAGATCACACCATCTATCGACCAAATCAAGCCAAATTCCACATATTAAAAATAGAGAAAGCAGAAATATTGTGTACCCATCAAATCACCGCGGTAGATAAATGATTCCCTAACAATCTGCAGTAACAGACGCTGTTTTAATACAAATAAACATTTCGTTCGACAGAACAAAAGAAATCATCGAGATTTGAATTACTGTTATATAATTTGATTTATTTTTGCAAGTCAAAAGCAAGAGAATTGTGGAATAAAATTGATAGGGATAGGGTAGTTTTTTTAAGGAACTAATTCTTCTATTATTATCCAGCAAAATAGAAACTATGAATAATTTTTCGTCTAGACACTTGACCAAGTTCGTTGAAGTAGCAGCTTTTCTTATAGAATCCATACTTGGCAGCTACAACCAGTGCCTTCTATCTGCTTTGCTGATAATCGATTATCTTCACTTCCTTTCTGGTTGCTTCAATTTTTTCTACTTAGATTCTCTTAGATGGGATGCCTCGATTTAATAGATTAGTACGGTCAGCTTTACAGGAACGATTTTTCATTGAGCGTAGGGATGACTGCAGTTAGACTGCTTTCCATTTCAACTGGCTGTTGACCGTACAAGTCGCAACTTCGGTATCATAGTTCCGGTCGAAATCGATTGCATGCTCTCCACTGACCGGGCTCCAAAAGACGTAGACACCGACTAACTTAGGCATCTTTATACGAATCCATTTCCACGGCTCACCAGTTTTGAAAATTTTCCAATAACTTATCCACCACCTAGTTTGATAATAGACACACTTCAATGTAGGCCACTTCGTCGTCACTGGACATCCCGCCAAAATGCGATTAGAATGTCTTGCTCTTTTTCACGGTCACTTTGTTGAAGTTTCCGACTGCCCTCCAGTTCCGCTGCCGGGCGAACTGGATCCAGATCGTCATGCTGCCATTTGAAGCCCTCTGCGGTTGGGAGCAAAAAAATTCAAAAGCTTGAGTTGTACACATTCTTATAAATACTCACTGTTAGCATCGGCCATCTCTTTGGACTGATCTCGAACATGCTGTCGCCTCCACTCGATGAGCATGCAGAAAAACTTAAGCATCTTCCGATGGTTCACCAGTGCTACAATCTGGACCAACTTCTCGTTTTGAATAGCACTGTAGGGCATTCTTGAACAGCTCAATTACTTTGCCGGCAAATATGCTCGATTTCTCCCGCTCAGTTGAAGATTGCTTTCGTTTCACCATCGAAATCAATATGTTCATCTCATTGAACTTTTGTGACGATCGAATTTTTGAAAACCAACCGGTCGAAGATACCGCAGATGCCGTCCGTTAGTTAAATAATTTACTCTGGACTTGCGAAAAGATGATTGATAACTGCAAGAGAAAAATAAGTAAATCGACGGCTCTGGGCCCGATGAGTGTGGATGATGTGACGATTCTTACCGTCACCCATTACTTACAACACCGAAATAGAGTGTATTAGGAGGAATCTTTCTGTCAACATAATAATCATTCATTATCATAACGTAGTATTTCGGCCGAGTAACTGGAGTAGTTCTCAGCAACGATGTATTCATCCGAATCGTCCACATCCACAAGGACGGTGTTGTCAAGAGGGTAGTAGTGCGCATTTGTGTTCGGCCTATACCATGCCATCATAGTTCCAAACATCCGACGTGACCAAAAAACTCACCGCAACCATCCGCAGATCAAGTTCCAACCATTAAATCAAATTTTGTCGGAGGATGAAGTCATCGAATGGAATAGCACTAAAATGATTGAGTTCTCGTTAAAAAAATATTATCAGCAGATTTTGAGCGGCTGACTTTGTTTTGACAAACAACAGTGTTGCCGAAGTTGAAAAAATAAAAACGTGAAAGCAGTGTTGCTGTTTTTCTAGTACTTCTCTGATAATAGTATTCTAGTATACATGGAACTTGATACACTGAAAATGTTGACCAAGTGCGTCAAGAATAAATCGTCTGTCCGATGTCCGTAATTAGTCCGTGGTAATAGCATAGACTAACTCTAAGACCAGTAGGTCCCATACAAAAACGATTTTTTTCTTGGCTCAGTCAGTACTAGAACATCGTCCCAAGCTCGGTCCCAAGCTCAATAATGCACCTCTTATAATGAACTCACATGAACACACTCTCAAATACTCTGTCAAAATAACACAGCAAATCAAAACAAAGGCGCAAATATGTATAACAAGGTGCTGGCTTCAAGGTGTATTTCGGACAAAGGGGTTCTACTAAGCCCGGGCCCGATGGGGTTCCGTCGGTTTTTCTGAAACAGAACATGGCTTTTCTTCTGTATCCACTTCGTCAGATATTCCAGATGTCCCTCTCTAGCGGTACATTTCCTTATTGCTGGAAAATGGCGGACATGTTTCCGGTATATAAAGGAAGCAAGCGGGACGTGAACAACTACCGAGGAATCACATCGTTAAGCGCTGTATCGAAGCTTTTTGAACTGGTCGTTAAGAACTCACTTTTTACACATTGCAAGCAGTTGTTAAGTGACGACCAGCACGGATTTTCACTGGGGCGTTCCACAACTACAAACTTATTGTGCCTTATGTCGTACATCACTGATGGTATGATCGCTCGATGCCAAACGGACGTGATCTACACAGATTTAACGGCAGCTTTTGACAAGTTGAATCATGATATCGCGATCGCTAAACTTGACAGACTAGGAGTTGGTGGTAATCTTTTAAGATGGTTTCGATCATACCTCACAGGGCGTCAATTGACAGTTGCCTTGGGTGACCTACGTTCAAGGAGTTTCTGCGCCATGTCCGGGATACCGCAGGGTAGCCATCTGGGACCGTTGATATTTCTTTTATACTTCAACGACGTACACTATGTTATTGGAGGCCTCGCCTGTCGTTTGCTGATGACCTGAAAATTTTTATGCGAATTTGTTCAACCGCCAATTGCCATTTCCTCCAAGCGCAGGTTGATGCCTTTGCTCATTGGTGTACTGTAAATCGGTTGGTGGTCAACCCGGCCAAGTGCTCAGTGATAACCTTCTCACGTCAGAAACAACCAATTTTGTTCAACTACTATCTTCTCGGTACAACCATCGAACGAAAGCAGTGCGTTAAAGACCTAGGTGTTCAGCTGGATTCGAAACTGACGCATACGCAACATTTATCGTATGTTGTTGACAAAGCTTCAAGGACACTCGGTTTTATATTCAAGGTTGCGAAAAACTTCAGCGACATTCACTGCCTTAAATCGCTCTATTATTCCCTCGTTCGTTCGACACTGGAGTATTGTTCAGCGGTCTGGAGTCCATGCTATGATAATGGCGCCGAGCGAATCGAATCTATTCAACGCCGTTTTCTTCGGTTCGCACTTCGTAGACTTCCTTGGAGCGACCCTTTTCGTCTTCCTAGCTACGAGAGTCGGTGTCAGTTGGTCGACATGGAGCCTCTGCGGGTCCGTAGAGATGTATGTAGAGCTTTAACTGCTGCAGATGTTCTACAAGGAAGAATCGACTGCGGAAGGATCCTTCAACAAATTAGCATCAACGTCCAACCAAGGCCAATGCGTCACAACTCTATGCTCAGGCTTCCTTTTCGCCGCACCAACTATGGGTTGAATAGCGCTATTCACGGATTGCAGCGAACCTTCAATAGGGTGGCGTCCATTTTCGATTTTCATCTGACGCGGAACGCACTTCGTCGGAGATTTTCTACCGTTTTTTAGAACAATTGACACACGTAGTTAAGATAGTGTATAGCTTTAATTATTTTATTTTTACTTATTTATTTTTTTTGTTTTGACTCCAGTTAAGAGGTTATGTAATCGTTTCTTATTGTATTTTTTTTGTGTTTTTAACATCATTAGGACCTAAACTTGGTCTGTTGATGTCTACTTCAAATAAACAAATAAACAACAGTGAACCAATTTCCAATCGCTAGTTACATATTGATTGTTGGTAATAGGGCATATGCATTACGTCTAGTGCATCATTGAAGTTGGATTAAAGCTGAAAGGGGGCCCCACCAAGATCGGACTAATGCTATATATTTTGTAATGCCATAAGACATTGCTAAAGTAGCATTATTCAATTGGTAATGCATCACTACATTCTTAAACTAATCTAACGTTTCATTACTTGACAACTGTTGAATTGACGCTATCTTGCATCACCGATGTTGATTTTGGGTTGAATAAGTGCAATAATATAATGCTTGTGGCTACTTGGGGAATTCTTGAACCGACACTTATGGAAGCTGGACACGGGGATCTACTGATTGACCAGTAGACAAAGTGTATAGACAAAGTCCATCGACTAAAATCTACTTAGCCGATTGTACATTTCACCGAGCATTTCACCTCCTGATTAATATATAAAACTGATGGAAATTCGATTGGTTCTCCTTGAAATTCGCTCATTTTTTAATATTCGCCTGTCAATGCCAGTATTTTTGATTACGCCTTTTTCAATTATAGCCCCACTACTTTTGGCATTTTCTTAGGTTTCGCCGAGGGTTTCGCCTTTTGCTTTTCGCCGTTGTTTTGATTATTTTGTCGGTATCGCCTTTTACTTTACGCCTTGTTTATGTTTTGATTTAAATTACGCCTTTCACTTTGTCAACAATCGCCATATTGTGTAAACTGCAAAGTAAATTGTTTTGATAGTGAAATAACTCTACGCCCTTTGCGAAAACATTATTTAACGAAGAAAATCAAAGCACAATCAGGACAATAAGTTCAAAATTCATGATTTAGTGGTAATAATGATGCAGTGCATTGAAAAATCGTTTTATTTACATTTTGCATGTACGCCCTTGTTCGCAATCGCAAATTGTTTCTAAATTAAAAATTTTATAAGTACAAAAATAAAACATTTACATTATGTGTTTAAGCACGGTAGCTGAAACAAATTTTACCTATACTCTTTATTTCAATCTATTAGAAGAGTCAACACCACGCTTTATTTGTTCTGACTTCCAGCTGCGTGAGTTATTTACACGGTCGTTTGAAAAAACCCATTAATGGGTAAAAAAACACCCATTTTCGCTAGAAGTGTCTCTCCCCATTTAATGGGTAAACTCGATTTACCCATTAATGGGTAAAAGCAGTGTATGTCACAAAATGGGTATTTATTCACCCATTGCGAAGAAGCCAGGTTTTCCCATAATGGGTAAAAAATTACCCATCTTTGCGTATAGATTATGTAGCAGTTTGGTAGATTATAAGTTCATGGTTGTCATGGTGATAAATGAATAAATGCAATAAATAAAAAAGATAATAGTTGTACTGTTTATTCATGCCTTTTTTAATATACCTAATACTAACCTAAATACTTTTGGAAATAAATCCTTCAAACATGTGCCGGCTGAGGTTCCCAAATGTTGATAGTGAAGTGTTGAGGTTATTCCCAAATTTGATGTGCTGATCTAAATCACCCAACGTATTTTTTTCGATGTATACACATCCATCAATTGGGTAGGGATAACCTTTTATAATATTTAAAATAAATGAGCGTTTCAAATAAATAAGAATAATAATCCTTACCCTTTAGATTTCCGTATGAATCTGTGATCAACTTCTTTCTAAGTTCCTCCATGATCATGTTTCCGTGTTTCACCAACATTGAACTTTTTTTCACCCATTTTTGTTATTGTATGAGGTTTTCTCTAATGGGTATTTTTTTACCCATTGTCTGATTCAGAAATTCCCCCATTTTATGACAGATAGGAGAGCTATTTAAAAATGGGTGTTTTTTCACCCATTAATGGGTTTTCGCAAACAACCGTGTAGTCCATTATTGACTTATTTGCAAGCTCAACTTTTACCCAAAAGAGCACGGAGGAATAAAAGTACTCATAAATAGGTGTTTTTTCACCCACCTAAGTGGACTAACCCACAAGGTGGGTAAAAGGGTTTTACCAAAAAGTGGGAATAATGCCCGTACGTCAAAATGGATGTTTACTTTTCACCCATCTTCTCAAAGCCAAATTTTTGTTGGATGGGTTAAAAGTACTCATCAAATCAAAGTTGATCAAATACTATTTTTAGAATTGTTTAATTTTTAGAATTTAATGATTATTTATTCAAGTAATGTAACATCGCTGAAATTAAATGAAACATTGTTCATACCCAACTAACATTTTCAGTTGCCTAATCCGAAGTTAGGAACTTATAAGCTGTTTTATAATTGTATAAAAGCAAGTGAAGCTGAATAAGCTATAAGCAATATTAAAATATCGATACAGCTCTTATGCTCAATGTAACACAGCTTTAACACAACATTTAGCTTTAGGTTGCATATTTTGAAAAGAAAGCTCTTTTGCGAACAATGTTTGTCTGCATTTACACAGCTTGTTTATGTAGCTAAGAAATTAGTCGGTTAAGCTTTTGAATTATCATTCTGTGTTCTCTTACACAGTTTTATTTGTTGGCTTTGTAATAGCTTTTCAAAAGCCTTTATATTAGAAATACCTTAGCCGCTATACAGCTTAGTGATTATAGCTGTATAAAATGTTGTATAAGTACATTGAGCGAACAAATCGAGAAGATTTCATTCGAATATCGTATGGAAATTTGCCAGAAGACATTTTTTGCAAATTTTATACGATTCCCTTATGGAAATAAATCATATGACGATCGTATGAATATTTTCCTCACATGAAAAAAAAAAGTTGCAATCGGGATGCGAACCATGAACCTCGGCATCCAGAGCCGAGCCACAATCCCACGAGACTATACACGCTTGATAAGTGATGTCAATTGAAAGTGTAGAAGAGGCATGCTTTTATCGACCAATGCAACAATCCAGCATTTTACGAGCTCTAATGGCCGTCTCGGTTGAGCTCGGTTTCTGTTAGGGAGCTAGCTGTTTGACGTTTGGCTTAGGTCGTTTGACAGAGAATCGATCAAATCTTCTCGATTAGCTGTCAAACTCATGTCAAACGACCTAAGCCAAACGTCGAATCGTTTACTCCCTACCAGAAACCGAGCTCAACCGAGACGGCCATGAGTACTCGTAAAATACTGGATAATCTTTTAATACGATCTCTTATGGCTTTGTGGTTAATAGTTCCGATCGTAGGGATAATTTCCTGAGTGTAGTTGCGGCACAGAGTATGCAGCATATATGCAGTTATTATTATGGAGTTCTTGAGCTTGAGCTCTTGAGTTGAGTCTGAGCTATCAAACGAAATGAGAAGAAAACCTTCCATTTTATCGAGCAGAGCATTAAGATTTCAAAATATTTCGAAGGATGTTGAAACAAATTAAGAAAAGCGGTACTTACTATTGAAAACGAAATCTGAGAAAGTATGAAGCTTATTTAAGGAATTTATATTCGGAGATTCGCGTAATTGGCAGTGCTGTCGAAACTTGCTTTCAAATAAACAATATAAATTCCACTGAGCAGAAGATCAGGTGTTCAATTCCCGGTCTTAGTGGATTTTTTTTAATCACAGGAAATTTATTAATATAGCAATGATAAAAATAGCAATCTATAACAACAGTTATAAATAAAATTGATATTAATGTAGTTTAAAAAAATTATAACAAATGAATCCAAGCGCAATACAGATAACAACGTAAATTGGATGGTGATCATGTTTAGATTATAAGAATCTCGGTAACACTGATTTTCAAAACAGTATAAACCTGTTCGTAAAGAGCTTCAGCAATTATTGTTGTTCAGCATTATTTGAACTAAAATATGGTTTGAACACTTTGAATACGGGTACTGGAATTCCTCACAGCTGATATGGATCTGAGGATACAGTCACCGTTCTTATGGTGAAGGTTCAGAGTTCGAATCTGGAAAGTGATATATAAATATATACTTTATATAAACATTATAATACAAAGTTCATTTAGTTAAATATTAATTGCGCATTATTACGATAAAACAGCACCATTGCCGTAATACCGTCCACGAGTATTGTAAAAAGTGTTTGACATACATATTTTTTTCGATTGCCGTATAGTGACTATATTTAAGCGTTTATATCAACGTGTTAAGACCAGCAATTAAAAGCTGTTTGCCACAGTTCTAAAAATAGAAATTGCGATGAACAAATAAATATGCTGAATATGCGTTTCAAAAGTACTGTCTTTGAGAACAGTTACGCAATAAGTTGTGTAATTTTTGGATAAAAGCTTCCTAGGCTGTAAACCGATTACATATTCTGCTTGACAGTTTTTTTCATTTTCATGAAGCTGGGTAGATTCGCCAGATTTGCTTGTGAAAATATTGGCTGGGCGCTTGTGCAACCACTACTTAACCATTACTCAGTTTAAAGTTGTATACTTATTGCCTCTGAAGCGTTTATCTAATTAAAAATGTTACTTGGGTATGCTCTACATAATCGAGCAAAATTGTTGCATTCATCGCCAATGGAATAGCCAGTGACTTGGGAGTTACATCGGGAATTACATGTTGCTGGAAATGCTAGAAAGTCCATTAAATAGAACCGCAGAACATCTCAGCGAAAGCATATTCTTAGCGCTTGTGTTCAGTTTGTGCCATTCTTTCACATGCCTTTTCATGTTGACTAAGGAACCAAGTTCGAATCCGTTAACAGGGCACTGCAGACATTTTCTAACTTTAAAAAATATATGTTTCTAATTTATAAAATCACTAACCTTTCTTGGCTCCGGAAACTTTCTGGGATCAGTTATTTTCCTTCCCATAGCAATGGAAATAATATTTACCGAAGCGAAATGGTATAAAAATTGTACTTGTTCTTCTGATAAACCCTGGACGTTTTAAAATTTTGACGAAGTTAATTTACACCCATAAAAGAATAAAAAATTTCACCTCTGGAACTACGAAGGGTTTCGAGGGATACCAAAAAAATTTCTTATGATTTAAATTGAATATATTGTAACCATACAATAGAATCTTTAGTACGTACAATTAATAGTATTGTTCACAACAATAAAATGACAATAGAAGTTATTGTTACCACAAGAGAATCTAATGTAAATTGAGACATCGACAATAAAAAGGGGGTTGTTATGTATCTTAACTGTAGAAAAAATCATTATTTTCCGAACATATTTGAGTCAATTAGTATCACGCAGAGAAACAGATATTTTTTTCAAAAACAAACGACTTTGTATTCAAAGAAACATATTTTTGACTCAGGGCCTAATTTCAATTTTCTTTGAATCAAATATTAATATCGTTTCAAAGCAAATATTTTTTGTTTTTACTATCAAGCTTCCATACGACTGGATGTAGATTCAAATATATTTTTATATGAATTTACCACATCGTTATTTGAAAAAAATATATTTTTTACTTCAATTACGTGCTTCTTTTAAATTAAAATAAAAACGTTTTGACTCAAAATAATACTGGATTTGTTTTAAAAATAATTCTGGTTGATCTTATTGATAAAATTTCATGTTTGATTTTAATGCTAAAATGTCATGTTTAATTTTAATTTTGTTATTTTATGTGTTTATATAAAAGATCATGGATGCATTTTGTCCTTTTCTCCAAAAATGGGTGCTGCAGCAGCTCTTTACCTTCTTCCGTTCGATGAATTTCAATGTTTCGACGGTGTACCGGTTCGCTGAAAAAGCCCAAAAATAGAATTCTACCATAGTAATATACACACTTGAATATTTTGATATTCGGTCATTTTTGAGACATTCAACCTTAGCTGAACGTTCAGTAATCCGATTACCGGATTTTGGTGAAATTTACAGTATTCCGGTAAAAATTTACTGAACTTATCAAATTACCGAATTCAATTAAATCGGATTACCAAACTGTTGAGCTGTTGAAAGTTCGGTAAAAACTACTGACTACTCAAAATTGTGTGTAAACTATTCCTGGTGCGTTGAAAACCGGAATATGGCAGTCGTGCCAATCGATGTTTACTCCCGTTCCATAGGTCCAAACAATGGCGCATCTAGTGTACAGCTGTATGGCGCATCTGATGCGCTATACAGCGCACTAGATGCGCCATGTTGTGAATTCGCAGAACGGATGAAATCGATTAGCCGACTGCTATATTCCGTTTTTAACTGCACCAGTTTTGACAGCTCCGGTAATTTTTTTACCGGAATACTATAAAATTTTTCCGAAATCCGGTAAATTGGATTACCGAACGTTCAGCTGTTGAAAGTTCGGTAAAAATGACCGAATACTGTAAAATTTTCTGAGTGTGTATATTTAGAAATCACCCGTCTTTTTGACATTTCATATAGCTGCTGAAGGTAGATGATTTTAATACATAAAATGTGTAATCTCAAATCTCCGTGATAACCATAATCGGTCGACTATAGCGGGCTTTTGATCCAGTTCAAACTGGATCGGGTATCAAATTGGGTCGGCTTGTTGTTTGTTAAACGTCAGTGGGTACGGTTTTATTTGTAACTCTATCGGATTGAGTTTTGCAACTATAATAAGTTCGGGAATCGCAGGTTGGAACTAGTTCCAACCTAGGTTCAAAACGAATTCGATA
>JASCZW010014461.1:0-22885 GCA_034211315.2 Aedes japonicus
CATTAAACATTAAAACAGTGGGTTTTTTTCCTATAGAAAATCATCAGTTCATGTATGACTACTATCGGAGTTGAAATAAGTCCAACTACAGCCTCGATTTTGCCCACTGTGCAATGGTACGGAGTAGAAGTGGGCAAAATGGCTCACTATAGCAAGCGGCTCCGAACAGTTCCGCTCATTGAAGTGAGCTAGTTCTGAGAACCGTTCATTTGTTCTTTTCCTAGCACTTAGCTAATTCGGAGCAGCGTATTGAGATTTTTGAAAAAAAAGTGTATTTATCGTTGAAATATTCGATTTGTTTTTTTCTTAAAGCAGTAATTAAAATTTACGAAACATGTTTTGCGGTTAGCCTACTACGTTTCTCACCAACCAGTTGTTCTGCTTTGGAAAAGATCTGTTCACAACGTACAGCGTTGCAAGAACGCACAACCTTTTCATAATTATCTGATGCCGATGTCGATTGAGGTTCAGCTTGCTGAGTTTCATACGAAGTATCAATATTCTTCCGCATTTTGTTCACGAAACCTTGGTTCGGCGCGTTGTAAATCTCCACATCTCTAAAACTTTGCTTCTGAAACAGCGGATCGAGAAAGATGGTTTGAGCGATCACGTTCATTCGATTCTCTTTCCCCGAGCTGCTTAATGAGACCATCTTCCAGTTTATCTCGCAACTTTTCGATATTTGAAGGAAGAGAATCGTTTGAATGCAGTTTGATACTTTCCCTCATAATATGGGAAATACTGAGGTAAGGAAAAAAAAAATTCTGGCGAAATTTCAATCGAAACCTCATTGAAAAGCCCGAGAAGCGGGTCGAATCCAATAAGGCCGAAGTAGAACTTACAGCATCTTTGTTCAATAGCAATCGTTCTAACATTTCGAAGAGTGGAGTGAACGAGGAGGACTTTTTCCTAATTTAATCATACACAGAGAATCATTAAATCCAATTTTGAGCGATAGCGTGAAAGAAAAACTTCCATCTGCTTGCGAGTTTTAAATCCAATCTCGCTCTTTTCAGGGCAGTTTCGAACGTTCCACTGGTTTAGGAGAAAATTTAATCAGATGATGCGCTTTTCGGTCTTGTTCCCACTCCCGCTCACACAGTACAACTAGCTTTAACTGTCGATCAGTTGCTCGGGAGTCACATATCAATAGGCGCTCTTGCACAGTTAAATAGCTCTAGCTCTCCTATCACATGGTACACTTCGTGAGCTATATTGCATAGGTGCTGCCGTTCGCGCTCTTGCTTGCTTGCCATATTGCAAACAGAAATAGCTCCCGTTCACGCTCCCGCTAACATATTAGTTTTTTTGTGAGGTGAGCGGGTGAACGGTACTCAATTAAAGAGCGTTGGGTCACTCGTTCATCTGGGTGAAATAGTTCCTTAGCTCAGTTCATGAGCGCATTGCCCATCTCTAGTACGGAGTTCTGGCGAATTTTCACTACTCCGGAGAATATTTTACATTATTAGCAATGTACCAGTGTAATATGTGTGAAATAGTCGGTGCAAGCCAAAAATAAACCCAACAGCGGGAGATAATTTCTAAAGCCTCTCATGTTGATGAGAAATTATCTACTTCTGGCAAATTTCATCAATGTACCAATTCTGAGCCAGCTTTTTATAATAGCAAGATACCACATCAGGCAAAAATCACAAGTTATTTTTCCGTATGACAACTTTATTTGAAACTTGTGACTATTTTCTGCAGATCTACGGTATATTATGATAGATGTTGATCAAATTTGATCAGATTTAGAAAATCTGTCAGCCAAACTAACGAAATCATGGCGGCCATAAAGTTAAAGTAAATCGTTAATTTCGAACAGTTTGTAATCCCAATAAAGTAATGAAAAAGTTCTCAATTGCTTAAGAATAAGTTGCTCCCCCGTTGTCATTGTTTAGTGGTCTATTATCGTTGAAATAATGACACAATTGGTTCATAGGCCGAATAAAGGGGCATGGCTAACATATCATCCCCCAACCCTATTTCGTTTTTTTCTGGCATTTTTAGTTTGCTTAGGTTGACGAAAATACGTTATTTATTTAAGAGAATGTTTTGAACTTAACCTTAATTATGGAAACGAAACGTGGAAAGAATGATAAAAATGCTACAGATTAAAAAACCCCTGACACACAATCTCAGAACCCCGATATTGAAAAATCTTTAAAAAAAAAACTACATCATAAGAAATTTACCGATCCCTAGTATTTGTCTCAGTGTTCAGTTTGGGGTTCTACTCATATCATGCAAATAATAATTAGGTTTTTGGGGGAACCCTGAATCAACCACTTATCACTAATCAACCACTAAAAATACAGAAGTAATTTAGACGAGTTGATAAAATCTAAATACGGTCACTATTATGGCAAATTTGCATTTTAGGCCGCACGAAAAATAAGATATTTAATCACACCAAATAACGAACTAAACTGATTATAATGGCGACCATTTATAGATTTTATCAACTAACGCTAGAAAACTGTAATTAGTGGAAACTTTCAACCGAACTAACCCTAATTATTATTTTTTGTTTTTTTTTTTTTGTATTCCTCAGATGGACAACTAATGGTTTTTACGTGTCACTATCCTTCATCCTGTTCCTGCATCTCATAGTACTGATCGTGTTTGGAATTATAACACTTGGCTTCTCAAAATCTCCCGTTAAGGCTCTACCACAGTTGACTGTATAGGAAGTACACACTCAACTTCCCTCATTAAAATGCCATAATGATGGGACTTATCTGATAGAGGGTTTCATAAGCTTGTGTTGCCGCAGACGTATGCCCGGTTCTACGAGGCACTGTCCAAAACTGCATTACGGCAAAAACGAAATCGGCATGTGGCTTTTTGTTTTCGAAAATTAATCCTCAAAAAACCCATCATATATGTCTTTTTTTATACCGTTTGGTGTTGTTTTGAACTTCGGTTTTATTATGGCAATAAATGTTCAACATTCGTTTTGGGGAAAATCTCAACACACTTAGCTCTAATGAGTTGTTTTAATTCATTCATTAATATGTATGTCAACAAATATTATGCTTCGTTTAAAATGAAGGTTTGAATTATAGAAACTCAAATTACGGCATTTGATGAAAACAATAAACAATTTACGAAAGAAAATTCACAGAACTCCGGATGATCCATGCTTTTAAGCCCAACAAAACTGTAGGATTATATTCAACATAATACACACAAAGTGCATCTCCTCGCAAATAACAAACTCATTAACACCGCATAGCATTTACCGGAACGGTTAATCATCAACTGTACTTGGATTGAAATTGCCCGGCCCCATATTTGATCATGGGGAATGCTTCATTTGTGCCATGAATCGTTTTAAGAAGAATACAGCCCAGATGAAAGATAACTCGATCGATTTCCACCGAAAGAACGGCATTAAAAGCATAATGTATCATTTCTGCTGCTCAAAGTGCTTATCCACCTTGCAGCAGCAGGAGCACCATAGCCGATTGCAATTCACCTTGCATTTGAAAAATGATTCTCGGCAGCTGTTACAACTTAGGACTGTCACGATTACATACCATATACTGGCATACACAACACCCCAAACCAATTCAACCGTCTTATAATAATTCAATTTCACGATAAGTAATCGAAGGAAGTACGCATGCTATTCCGATTTGCAGATGGTTGGCTGAAATGAGCAACGAGCACGGTGGCCCGGTGCTAAAAAATTCTAATGATTTACGAAGTGAGCCGTATCAGAGAACCCGTCCTCAAGCTGCGATTGGGATCCTGGTGACGATGTGCAACAAGTGTGTGGCATGCTACCTAGCACATACAATAATGTTGCATGGCATCCGGCTAAAAACCCCGAACCCGGTCAGAAAGAGCAAGGACCGAGCGTTGTTTGGATCAAACGACCTGCACGGGAAATTTATTCCAAATTGCAAATTAATATGCCTCCAAAAGTTAATGTTAATTCACGATGCAGTTTTGGCCGACAGCTTTATCGTCGTCGTGGCCGGGGCTGGCGCTGGATGAATGTTCGGGCTGTCATCATTTTGTGTTTAATTGTATATTTGCTTGTATATATATATGGACAGCAGTCTGCAGGCAATCGTCTGCGGGGTGTTCGACCCATTCATAGTGCAATCCAGTCCTTCCGAGCAGACGTAAGTCGATTCCTTTGGGCGCCTATTTAGTTGTTAAGTTTTTTTTTCGTGCTTACGTATGGCAATGGTTCGATTGAACGGAACGATCACCACCGATATTTGGTAACTGCCATCCACGATGTGATGGTCGTCACGCAAGCTATACCTTAATTTGGCAGAGAAAAGTTTAATTAGAAAGATTGCAACCTGTGCTTTTCGTTCTCGGCCACTCGGAAGAGGGGATTAAGATATTCGGATGTTTCATGTTGAACGCAATGTTGTCGGTCGAACGAGTTGTTAAAATTTGGAATTTGGGAAATGAAGTAATTACTGGAGTGTTTTGAAGACTTACGGCATCTGTTAGTTAACAAATTTGAAACCGCTTAATTGTGAAACATAAAACACGGCGTTTGAATAAAGCAAACTAATGAGAATTCTTAATTAAATAACAAAAATGAAAAACTGAGATGTTTCACATTGGTATTGTTTTAACATAATTTTGTATTGACATAATATTGTTGGAACTTATTTGTTGCTATTTTTTTGCATTTCATTACCCCCAACGTTCAAACAACCATCTTTAATCAAACATTTATGATAATGTGTTCACTTTGTTATACTCAGCAATCGAAATATAGTGAACACATTTTTATTGACAGTAATTTGATTTTGAACGCTTCTCTGACAAAATATGATGGCTGTTTGCACTCTACAGGGAGGGTTGTAGCTCCTGTCAGTGAAGTATATGGTCGTAAAGATGAAAAGCTTGCGTTAATTTTAATTTTCAATGAATATCCTGTTTGGTATATCTTAAACATTTGTCTTAATTTAGTTCAGTTCAAATATTTCTAGCTTCACCTCAATTGCCAGCCATATGCGTTGTTAGAAAGTGTCACTGCTGCCACGCCCGATATTTTGAGGCATGTTGTTCGTAATTATCAACAAACGTTTATTAAAAATTAGTCATTTGTTAGTTCTTTGGTATTCCTCAATTGACTGGGACATTCTCAGTTCTTTGGCCATCTTTCAGCCAGATTTACCACGATTCCGCCGAATTCAATCTTTCACTCGATGAATGGCTTCCAGATACCTGACAGTGCGTTTACGGCCAGGCCTGGGAGGTATTTACCATGAACCGGTTTCTTTGTAGCGTTTGATGGTGTGAGAGATGAATCTTTCCTTTGTTCTGAGTGGTTTTAATTTCTTTAAAATAGTACTAAACTTTTTCAAACACAGTTTTATCATGAGATCCCTTTCCGCGTCCATGATTGTAACGAGTCTCAAACGAATGAAAATTCAAAACAATCATGCAGGCCTTGTTGACATTTGAATACACTCTAAAATAAAAAAAAGTGCAAGCATGTCTGCGATTTACCCATCCAAAGTTACACATGTTTAAAAAACGCTGACAGGAATTACCCTCTAAATACAATCTGTAAATAGTTTCAAAACTCGTATTGAACTCGATTTTCCTTCATAAACATGCATAATTCTTACTAAGCGGAAGAACTTTACAATCTCTTCGAATCACATTACAATTTATTCAACAACATATGAAACAGTCAACAATCTTGAACCGAGCAAAAGAATGTGTATCACTATGTTGCATGATCTGAAATACTTCGTGTTAGTTGTAATCATTTATCATTTAATCGCTACAAAATTTTAAAAAAATATTCAATTTTCACTTTGTGATAAACCTACGCAATGCATAAACGGTTATTACTTAGGGAACGTCCATTAATTAGGTCACACACAAATTTCCTTTTAGTTACACCCCCCCTCCCCCCCCCCCTGGAACATTTTTTGTATGGACCTTCAATTTTTTTTGTATGGATCGTCACATTTTCCCAAACCCCCCTCAACCATTACTGCATGACATAATTAATGGACCTTCCCTTAATGAAGATTATTCCGAGAGTCTAAGTGATTTTTCCATTCCTGCTTGACCTCCATTCGGGCGAGGCCGGCACCGGAATTGCCTTAGTTTGGTATCACCCGTTTTTACAGATTGAGGATGTATGCTAGTCCCAAGTATCATCTTTTGGTTCTCTGTGTAATAACAGCTGATCTGGCGATAGCGGAGTAGCAACCAAGGGCGGCCGGTCATGCTCACGCTCATGCTCATGCTCATGCCCATGCTCATGCCCATGATTTCGAGAGTCTGAATGACTGTTGTCGAAGAGTCATGTCATTGCGAGTGACTTTTCTCACTTCAGCAAGTGACTAAAGTCACTTTGATTTCCGGAAAAACTCTCAATACTTCTTCCAGAAACGACTGATCGCTTAGCGGTCTTCAGATTATGGACAAGATGGAATTTCTGTCGTCTTAATGTTCAAGTATGACCACTTCAGTGAAATCAGGTTAGAATTCAAATTCCGCCTCTAAGCTTAGAACTGGCCCAAGATCTAGCATCTGCCAGATCACAGCCGACGGTTGTTGATGCCAAGGAGGGTTGGTGTATTCTTTGTTCAAGAGGGTTTCGAGAAGCGACTTGACCGATTATAATACACAAAAACATCCGGGAACGACAGCAGAAAGCAAGAGAGAAGGCCTCAAGCGATAAAAGCTAATCGTGGATATCAACAACGCCAGTTCTAGTGCCGTTTGCTCTCTTTTGTTGGCAAAGGACCTAATAGAAAGATTTCATGGGCTCCTGCGCATCAGGGTATTAGGTTTTGATGTGGAGAAACTGAAGGCTAGATCGTTTAGAAATAGGGCAGTTTCAAATGCGTGTATTCCTTGAACTTTCATTTCATCGAAGAACAAACTGAGAATGCAACGAAGGTAATATTATTTCGTTTCATAAAAATAACTAAAACAAATCATTCATTGTTATTTCGAAGAAATTCTCGCACTTTTCTGTTAATGCCGCTTATCAGCCGGCGCACACCTTCTTCAATCATGGTTTTGGCTAGCTGAGCTCTTTTGAGATGAACTGGACCCAATTATTGTTGTACCATTTTTGCATTTCCTTGTTGTAATGGCAGTCGGCTAGATCTGGCCAGAGTGCAACTGGACCATCAAGGGACTTAACTGGACCATCAAGGGACTTAACTGGACCATCAAGGGACTTAACTGGACCATCATGGGACTTGGCAGTTGTTAAAGTTTTCTTGTCTTTTCAATCGCTCACGCCACAGTATTTTTTAGGAAAATACAGTAGTTTAGCCAGCTCCCGAGTTGACGGAGTTTGAAGGTAACTGTGCACAATTATTGATGAATATCTTGGAACTACGTTGGTCTTAAACTGTGAAAAACAAAATAGGCTTCATGGGTACGAAAGTTGGCATCGTACCACTCCAGGTCAACATTTGATCGTAGGGCCCTCGTGTTTCTTCAACAAAGGAAGCAGACGCTTCTGTAGTTTGCCAAATGAGCAGATCGCTTGCCAAACTATGTATTTGTATGATGTATGATGTATGATATGTACTACCACCCATTGTAGCACGGAAACTAAGTCCGACAGCAGTGAGCTCTCCTCGCTGTTAGACTTGATCAAGCTTTAATAACCACTGATTATCCTAATCATGCCATTGCATGAAGGGCCAAAAAGGGGTTGGGTAGATCGATAGGCAACATCACTTATACGTATCCACAGGGATATAAAGAATCTCCTTCCAACAACAAGATTGGACAATTGGTCAAAAGAGCAAGCTATCTAACATGAGGATGCCCCAATGGGCGGGGAGAAGAGCCCGCCCTCTATTCACAAACTGTTAACAATGGGGAGTTGGCATTTCCACTCTCCCCATCCAGAGTGCTTCAATCGGGTGCCCTGATGGTCCCTCCCATTCCCATGAAATATTTATATAATAGTGTATGTATTTATGTAAATGAAAAATACTGTAATAACTCGGTATCTATTATTTATGATCTCCTTTGGTGGATCCTGGAAATGTAAGAAATGTTGTAAAGTGTTAAAGTGTAGAGTTCTGTGGTTTCACGCTTATGCACGTTTTTGTTTGTTTTCAGCGATAGCAGCAATTTCCCAAAATCTTGATTTGAGGTATCCTAAAAAAGTTTGTTAAATTATAGAAAAATAACATATATACATTTTAATTTACTGTTGCCATGGTCACTATTTGCTGCTTGATGTTGATTTTATAACAGCAATACGCTTTTATTTTTGCTGGCCATATAATTATTGCTCCTGTGTAAGGGAGTTAAAGACAAATGGAAAAAACAACAAACAACAACAACAAAAAACAACAAGAAATTTTTAAATCATCTAAGAAGTAAAATCAATAAAACAATTTCATCAAATATAATGATATTGTGAGTTATGATACAGACACATCAGACACTATCCGAATGGCAAACAGCTCAGATTTGGAAATAAGGTCCATTTTCAAACAAATTTAAAAATACATTAGGTAATAAGTGCAAAAGCCTACCATAGATTCCGTCGCAGCTTCTTTTGTTCAACTAGATACTTCTAGATCATAATGATAATTGGACATATAAGACATAATAATTAAAAGTATATATAACCTATTAGGAGAAATTATTAAAAAAAAAAACAAAATATATTAAAATATAAATCCCAAAAACACCAGTAATGATAAAAATGATAATGATGGCGATAAAGAAGATTGATAATGGTTATGAATAAACAATGTCCTTTATGATAATATATAGTCGAGGGATATTATAATATGAACTGAAAATTACATCTTCCGCATCCATTATGAACCAGAAAATTTAGACAATGTATAACTGCCATGGGGAAAAAAAAATAATTTTAAATGTTAAATTATTTTTTAATACCTGAAAGATATGATAATGGAAAATTATGACATGATTTACCGGTCGCACCCCCTCACTTCGCTATTGTCAGATTGACAACATTGCCCAGGCTACGCCAACCAGCGTCTCCATATTTCAGCTGGCAGTCTTTTGTGATCATATGACTCGTGGAGGCGTGAGGTAGGAACTTGTGAGGACCAGAGGTCGGTCGCACCCTCCTGCCAAGTTGTCAACTCACCATTTGTAGCCCCGCTTGCCAAACTATGTATTTCTTGGAAAACTTTGAAAGTTTCTGCTTCCTTATTTCCTCCGGAACATCAAACTTGTGGTGCAAAACAGAAGCCCTGGATGAGACAATGAAACTGACGCATTTTGCCGTTTATCACGATTTGGAGCCTTCTGCACTCCCAGTCATCGCTCTCAAAACGAAAGACTTGAACAGATTCAACTTTTTAGCCACATCCCATGACCGAAGCACTGGGATTCCGCTTAAATGCTTTCACGACACGCTTGTGATCCTGTTCACTAATAGAACATCCATTCTGACCGCATTTATCCTTCCGTTCGATGCTCAGAGTTTCGTAGTAGCGTTTAATCACCCATACACGGTTCAGAGTTGTTTTCCGATGACCCGATGAGAGAGTTGACGATTTTCCAAGTGCTTGCGCAAAATCAATTCGCGATGTTGCTTTTCAGGTGACGCCATGTTTTACAATTTTTGAAAAACTGACAGCAATAAAAATAAAACAAAAAAATAACACTCTAAACTATTTCCCCCCAAATATTCAAGAGTAAATACACAATGGGTAATTTTCTACAGCGTTTTTTTTCGTGATGCAATTCGATGTGAGACACCCTTTAATTCTTGATTGGTTTGAGATACAGCTGATGCGTCCAGATTCTGAGAGACTTATTCTTTATATTGACTTAGCCCTCATACCTCAATCAATTTGTGTTTTTCGTATTATTTATCATCTGTTTTTAACATCTATACCTTTTATAGTACATCCAAATTCTGATCAAAGCAAAAAAAAAATAGCGTAATGCTCTGAAATAAGTGTCAGATTTTGTTCAAAACATCTTCGAAACGCAGATAAATTTATATGATCAACTAAATATATGATTAAAACTGGAAATAAAATATACACTACGTTTCATAACAATAGATTCACTTAAAAATTCTATATGTTTCAATGAAGAATGAATTCTACCGTTTCATTAATTCAGAAACTGTGTGAGGAAATTGATTCGCACCACAACACTTCTGAATACATTGATGTACTATGTGAGTGGATAATGATAAAATCACTCATTTTTGCTGTTTCTTAACTATAGAACCAATACATACAAAACTATCTGCATGAATTGCGGTTCAGTTTTCTTTCACATAATATCATGTTGTGACGTGTCTGTGAATGCTCCGTAATACCGCGTGGAACGTATTTGACGGAAGAAAAACAAGGTAAAATTTTGGCAATTCGCGAATGTAATGTTGGTATTCGCGAAATTGCTAGACGTTTGGCAAGATTGTATCACGTCATAATCAATTTTCTGAGAAATCCAGAACGATATGGAAATAACAAGACAGGTGGACCCAAAAAATTGTTCAAACTGCAAGTAACTCACTCAAAAGTTTGAAACAAATTAAGGCTGAGTCAACACTTGACGTCTCATGTTCTACAATCTATCGAACATTGAAAAGCTCTCATTATATTCAGCGGCTAAAACTAAAGCAAGCTCCACGACTCCTACCTCACCATAAACAAGCCCGACTCGAATTCGCACGAGCTGATATGCGTAGAGATTGGAGTAAGGTATGTAACATTCATTATTCACTGTTATAAAATTAATTAAGTTCCTTTGTCCCACTAGGTAATTTTTTCCGACGAAAAAAAAATGGCCCAGATGGATTTTTTTCATACTGGAGAGACTTAAGAAAGGAGCAGCGTTACTTTTCGACTCGTAACGTTGGTGGTGGCAGTTTGATGGTTTGGGGAGCATTTTGTCAAACTGAAACGGTGCAGATTGCTTTTCCATCCACCAGAATGAACAGTCGGGAGTACATTGGGATACTCCAAAGTCATTTGCTACCATTCTTGCGGCAACATCGTCATTTCAGCAAGATAACGTTTCAGTTCAAACAAGTAGAGCGACTATGATGTGGTTAAACAAACATGAAGTTCAAACTATGGAATGGCCAGCTTGTTCTCCAGACCAAAACCCGATCGAGAGTGTGTGAGGATTGATCGTACGTGAAGTACAGTCACCGCCAAAAAAAAGTGCCCATCTACCCCAGTTTCTCCTTTTTGTGCAGCAAACAGGAAAATAAGTGAAAGATTCTAAGTTTTGTTGTTTTGATAGCATATATATTATGTTCTTTTCTAAGCTGGTACATACATAAAAAAACACTTGTCCTGCAAATTCATTTTTTTTTGTTTCAAGAAAGATCAAACTATAGCAGAAATTATGCATGTCAAAATAAAGTGCCCACTTCTAATTTTCTTTAAAAAAAACAAGTTGTAGATCCAGTCTGTTGAGTGATCAGTAGTTGATGTGTCCTCCCCTGGCCTTCAACAGTTTTTGCAAACGTTTCGGCATACTCTCCACCAGATTCTTCAGGTGTTGTGGGTCAAGATCTTTCCAGGCGTTCTCAAGAGCTTGAAAATAATTATGTTTGTTGATAACTCCTGTCTTATCAACTCGTGAATCCAAGATGGCCCACAGATTCTCTATTGGGTTCAGATCTGGACTCTGTGGGGGCCATTCCATAGGTTTAATACGGCAGGCACGAAAGAATGCCTTTGACTTCTTCGCGGTATGTTTTGGGTCATTATCTTGCTGGAACACAAATTTGTTTTCCAGCCCAGTTTTAACCAACGAAACATCCAAATTCTCACGCAATATGTCGATGTAGGAATCTGCTGTCATAATACCATCGATTTTTATTAAAGCACCAACATTCGCCCAAGAAAAACACTCCCACACCATCACGTTCCCTCCATCATGCTTAACTGTGCCCTGGATATGTCGATCATGAAGCGTCTCTCCAGGTCTACGCCATACATGAGCTCGTTCTTTGCTGTTGAACAACTCGAATTTAAACTCATCAGTCCACAAAACAGTCTTCCAATATTCTAAAGGTTTATCAGCATAGTCCCGAGCAAATTTGAGTCGTTTCGCTTTGTTGACGTTGCTAATAAAAGGCAACTTCTTACAAAACCTGCTCTTCATACCGTGTTTAGCGATCCTTCTGCGTAAAGTACTGTCCGAGATCGGTTGTTGAATCACTTCCTTGATCTCCCTGAGGGTAACCTTCTGATTTTTCTTAATTTCTCGAATGATTTTCGCCGTCTCTACTTGCCTTAACATAATTCCGAGTATGCCGAATAGGTTGTTTGAACTGATTGAGAACAGAGGAGGACCTACCTATTATTAAAATTTTGATTTTTAGGTAAGCATCGTTGAAATCTTTAAAAGAGAAATAAATTTTGAACTGGTTCTTTAGTTATGGAACATATAATTTTTATGAATCTTTTATTATGAAGCTAAACATAATATGCATAGAGTCGAAAATTCTACAGTAAAAATAGACAACAAGTATCTATTATTCTGTGCAACTTATTTCGAAATGTCACTAATTAATCCAAGATATCTTGAAAAAAAAAAACTCAGTGGTTCTAAAGTTATGACACGGAGTGTATTCTAGTGGAGAAAGATGTAGAGACTGGCAATTGCAATATTCGGCGCAAATTTACGATCATCTTTTTCATCCACACATCGGTCCTCATTATTTCAATCAAACGCGATCGCAAGTTCTCCAACCCATCCATGACATTATGGCCTTGTTGATGCAGTAAATTTATTCGGTGCTCAACGTTTCAATTTCGGGACCAACGAAATAGAATTCAGTGATAATTTGCCATTTCTACTACATTGTTGAAGGCTAAATTCACGCAAGATCTAGGAATTTTACGGGTAGAAGATTTCTGCGGGTAATTAATTCGCACATTGTTACACAATGAACTTTAGAAATTGAAGGAAAAGCAAAACTGTTGATATGGTGTTCAAAGCTCCCGAGAATTTTCAATAATCTAGCATGCTAGTAGTTGCACAAACGCATTTCAGTGGCTTCTGTTGCTTATCTTTACTAAAACCAAACTTTCTTTGAATCACTAAATTGAAAATTTTAGAATATTAGTTCAAGCTATATAAAACCGTAAATATGACGCCAAATATTTTAAGTGATAGGTAGCGAATACGTAAAACTATGATAATTTTTGTTAGCCATATTTATCCATCGTCAATGCGCTGCATACAATGACAAAATGAAAAAAAAAAAAAAACGAATCCTTTGTGGGTTATCCAGAAGTCTCGAGGCCATGTTAAAACTGCATGTTAACCAGTAAACGGAACAGATACATATCTTGACAAGAGTAAATCAACCGTGCAACTGAAGTACATTAGAATTTTCTTAAATAACCTTACAGCTGCTCGTTTGACGATCCCACCGGGCATGTGGACGGTGGATCGTCTCTCCTTCCATCTCTTTAAATATTCTGACTGGATAATTTGCTAATTTGCTTCTTTAACAAATTGATAGTGTATCGTCTCACAACCAAGCGAACGTTCGTTATTTTCAGCAACCATCAAACTGATTAGGTCCAAAAATTGTAGACATTAATTCTACTTGCGGATGGTGACCACCTCATTACCGTTACTCGATTGGGAGAATTTTTCTTCGGAAAGAATTTGCAAATGTGACGCTGTGCTATTATTGACATAATTTCTCCTTTTCACCGAGTCACATTTTCAGGCTGCTGATGCTGCTGCATCCAAATGGAACGAATTTCCCCGTTGTTCCCACATTTAACTACCTGCGCTGCACTTTGTCATTGCACACATGCATTCCCAACGACCAAGAACACGTGAGCCATGGCTGGTGGCTGGTGGCTGGCGTCGAGAATATTGATGGTCTCTGTCATGTGCCGGGTGACTGTATGATGATGACGATGACGACGACCGCGGTGATAATGTAGCAAGCATTTGACATAAATTTTCTGTGAAATGAAACCACCTGCACTGGATTGTCTGTATATGAAAACAACATTTTCTCGATTGGCTGTATTGGAAAACAATGGGTTAAAGAAAAATAATTGAACTTTGACAACGGAATAAGTGTAATCAAGTGTTCGAAGCATGCAGGAGTTGATAAATCAATCGTTATGTAAGATGTCTACAATTTCGACTGTTTCAGTTCATTTTGTAGGCTGTCAACAAGACAGTCGGCCTTATTATAAAGCCAATATAAGGGTAACGATAGCCATCTGTTGCTATTTTGGATCATATATACTACCATTTGAACCTTTGATCATTTCTCACTTCGCACTTTATTTCACAGCTCTGATGGAGATCGGTAGAAGTATTTTATCACAACTATACGCACTTTAATGTTTAATTCAAGTTCTGTGCTAAATGAGAAAAAAGAGTTTCACCCTTTCCACGTATTACCATTGTTTTTTGATGATTGAAGGAGATTACATATTGAGAAATAAAAGCTCAAGCTATATTATGAATACATTATTCTGACAATAAAAATTACTATCCCATGAGCATTTAGATAGTTTCAGCATTTTAATTATCTCCATTTTACGTTCAACATATAAAAACGGCTCGAAATAGATCGTATACGAAAGTTGAATTAAACCGTAAAAATTCACGATGCAATCACTGAACAAAAACAGGGTTTCATCATTTTCTAATTAGGCAAAGCAACTTTATCTACAGGACTTTACGGGTATAGTTACACTCAAGAAGCCATGGTGAACTGGAAAGAATGTTAAGAAAATATTTAGGTCGCCACAAGACCACTAAACATGGAAAAAAGATATCTGTTAAAAGGTTATATGTCCATACGAGATTATAATAAACAATTTAAACGACTGAAAGCAAAAAATAAAATCTGAAAAAAAGAATAAAGAATTGAGGCATACAGTTAAACACGGCCGGTTGAACCATTTTGATCAAAAGAAAGAAAAAACATAAAAGAAAGAAGAGAGAACCATGGCTTTCCGATTGCAACTCTGCCCTTCGAACCCTTAGGTGAATATCAAAATCATCCTGTACTTGATTTGCTAACTAAGGAACAGAAAAACCCCAGTTCCCCATGATTAAAATAGTTCTAAGAATACTTGAAGGCATTTTCTCCGGATGACCAGATTGCAACGTAGGCTTGAAATAAACTAACTTGTTGAACCTCTGGAATTTTTAGCCCTGTGTAGTAGCATCCCCGCGATGTCATTGTTTAGCAGATGAAGAACTGCAAGAGCTCTGAGAGATGTAATTTATGCAGGATATGCCGACAATGCCCGAGGAGGACCTGCAAGCACTTGGAGTTTTCGAACGATGCGGTGTATGGAGGAGAAGGATGGACCACGAGCTGGCGCAACTCTATGGCGAACAAAGTATCCAGAAAGTCGCTAAAGCTGGAAGGGTACAATGTTGTAAGTATATCGGATACCAGCCCCGCAAAAATGGTGTTTGCCTCGAATGAAGTAGTACCGTGACGTCGTAGTAAAGTTGTTTGCGAGGGGTGAGCGACCCTGGTTGAAATCTCACGGGGAGCAGGTTCGTCGAAAAATGAACCGCTCGGTCTGAAAGACCGCTGCTGACCTGGGTGTGTCGATCGGGACTGCCCACACCATCATGACGAAGGACCTGGGATACAAGTCGTACAAGAAACGCAAGGTTGCTATGGTAACGGAGGCTACAACGAAGAAGAGGCTGGACAGAGCCAAACTGATACTTTCACGGCGCACAGGTCGTGTTTTCTGATGAGAAACTCTTTGTCTTGTAACAGCCGCACAATGTCCAAAATCATTGGCTGTGGGCGCCGACGTTGGCCTTCATCCCCCTGTCCCATAAGAACATCCCGCGGTTCTAGAGCGCCGCGTCGGTAATGGTTTGGGGAGCCGTATCCAGGCATGCGAGGCATCCAGGCAACTGGTGTTTATCGAGAAAACGTGAAAATCAAGGCCACGTACTATAAGACCGAGGTTCTGAAGAAGGGTGTGCCCTGGCACTTCTGGACCTCTGCGGGAAGGATCATTACGTCTTTGGGAAGAGATACCAATGGACCAGGTACGTGCCGCGTGCGATTCTTCCGAGAAACGTCTCAAACTCGTCATACAACATAAAGAGGGGCGGGGGCTCCCAGCTAATATGTCGTAAAGGTTCTCAATAAACATTGCGTCTATGAAAATTTAGTCAGAAAAGAACATCATGTATTTTAAATTTTTGAACACTTTTTTTCGAACTTATTGAGCACCCTCAGTGTACGATACATAAATGGGGCAGAGGTCGATAAAGATCACGGCGAGAGTTAAACAAAGTTCCATTCTTGGCTCGACATTCTGGAACAGGATGTACAACAGCGTTGTGTAGCTGTCAATAGGAGTCTAGATCGTTGGCTCCAATTGGAGTTTAGATCGTTGGCTTTACAGACGACGTCATCCTCACAGTTTCAGGTGCGAAGCGGCCACAGTGAGCATAATCGAGGCTGTAATAAATCAATTGGGGCTACGTTCATCCTTTGCAGGGCATGGTAAGTGACTCAATTCGCCTTATTTCACCCTAAGTCAGTGTGTTTTTTCAGGTTTTGTCTATATAACTACAATCTCCGCTGCATATCTTGCTTGAAAATGGGCGTATCTTAGATGAAAATCTCTAAGAAGGCTTTTGGCGCGAGTGGACTTGTTTTCTCTGCTGTCAGTTTTTTTTTCGCAAGTTTTCACTAAATTTGAACAAAATTAATTTTAACCAGTTCGGCAGCGGCGGAAAAGTGAAGTGCTATAACCGGTACAGTGGATAGTGGAATTTTCGGGAATTGAATCTTCCCGTTGGAGGTTATTTCTTTACGATGGCTTCTTTACTGTCGTTCTCCTGTAGGATGTTGCTTCTTTGCGCGACCAACGATTGGCAGCTGGTCGACACCAATACCGCCGAGGAGGCCGTTTATGTGATGCCACCAACACACTGGCCGAGTGTTTTGTTCTGAAAACGGATGAGCACTCGCAAGTTGATTAACAGGAGTTTCTCTTAGGTGATTTGTGAACATGCAGTTAGATAAAGATGCAGCTCGTGAGTCTTGCCTATTTCTTGCAATTGACACCGGATCAAACATTCAGCTAAGTATTGTATTAAAATATTACGGTTCCGGTAGTATGAAGATATATTGACAAATTAGTATTTGTCATTTTCAATCATGGGATCAAATGCGCTGCATATCCAGACGTGCATCTTATAGTCTTTTCCTTTTTCTGTCTGTCTCTCTTTTCTTCTACTTATTGTTTTGTGCGTTTTTGCTGTTCGATATGTATAATCCTTGCGGTAAGTATGTTGGATTAGTGGCCGGGCAGGAAGTTACATCGAAAGAGTAGAGAGATATATGAAACTATTTCTTAATGAGAATGGGTTTGCCCTGAATTCAACAACTACTCTCATACTTTCTCCTATCTAATATGCCTTCCCCTTCTCTTGTTATTTTTTGCTCTCTGTAATGGCACAGACCTATTGGTCATTAGCAGACACTTATCATGTTGTCGAGTTAATTCGTTTGAAAATTTTGTTTTTAGAGCTGCGGCCGCTGATATCTATTATTCTCGGTTATTTTGGTTAAAATTTTCACATTAGTAGTATTAACAGTGATAAACTATCATGTTAAATAAAAGGTTAACTATAAGGTACATTTCCTTACAATCAACAATCAATAATTTTTGTAACCTGTAAACATTGTAGTCGACATTTAATTGCAATATTTGACAGTTGGTGAATTGTTTGGACGCTTTTAACTTTCAGTCGGCGCTCACTAATCTAAATCCAAACAGAAGTAGTGATGTGGGCGAGTGAGGTATGTGTGTGTGTGTGTGTGTGTGATAGGGGGAGGGGGGAACATATGATTTTTTGTCGGTGCTTTCTTCTTTCTTTTCAGAGAGCGAGTACTGGCGCTATAACCATAAGCCATAGGGAGCTAGGACTATAGTTAATGCTAAAGTCCCAACCGTTTGAAGATAAATGGAGCATCACTTAACCTTCTTAGACTAGATGCTCCCAACGACCATTTTTGAATACATTTTTGTTCTGTGCACCAAACAGGGCATTCTGTTCAACTATTCTCTCCGACTATTCATTTCCTTTTTCCTTTGATATCTACTGAAGGCTACGTGGGTTCCCCGTGTCTTCTTAAGGTAGATACCAAATCCTCCCTATCACCAACGGTTGCATGGACGTGGCCAGGTGAGCGATCGAGGAGTGTTTTCGTTGTGATTGTTGCGTGAAGAAACGTATCAGAAACTGGTTTCGTTTCATGGTGGCATGCAATGTCTTCAACGAATTATTCCTCATCGTAGCTCCATCCACGAGGTGTGCAACCGTCAATGCTAATGCTAATGCTAAAATCTTAGATGAAAATTTCTAAGGAACCAAATGGAGCTCATGCTGTGCTGGAGTCGAAAAATAGTTTATTTTGCCTCATTTAACCATAAATATGCTGTAGAAGGAGATGTTCGCTAATCACCATGAGGCACCAAGAGTGGACAATAATGTTTGCTAGAATGAAAGATTTCTAGAGAAACTGTTGAAAGTTTCGTCAGTGTACGGTAAGTTGGAAATAGAGGTTGGCGGCGGATTCGTCTGCGACTTGACCTGCCCCGCAGTAGGATGTTAGGCAATAGTAACGTCCTTGGTACGAGTACTACTTTACCCATGCCCTTTCGCTCAAAATGGGCGTAACTTACGTGAATTGGATGGTACTAGTTTCATGCTGTGTCGTGGTTAAAAAATAGTTCATTTTCTCCCTTTTCACACTTACTATGCATATTTTTATATTTTTCCACTTTAACTACAATCTCCGCTGTATTTTTTGTCTAAAAAGGCGTGTAACTTATGTGGAAATGTTTGAGGAATCGAATAGAGAATGCCGTGGCCGAGGAATAGTTCATTTTGCCCCACTTCACTCTAAATATGAGTTTTTTTTTAGTTTTTACATCCATAAATACAATTACCGTTGATTTTATTTTTATTTTATTTTGTCTAAGAAGGGGCGTAACTAATGTGAAAAAGCCTGGGAAATCAAACGGTGCTCATTTCGTGCTGTGTCGTGGTCGAGAAATATTTCAGTTTGTCTCCACTTCACTCTAAATACGAGTTTTTAGTTTTTACCACTATTACTACAATCACCTATGTAAAGTCTGGTAAATTGAATGGTGCTGGTTGCTATCTGAATTTGCATCTGATATAGCAAATAAAACACATAACAAGGCCCTTTCGGGCCTGTTAAAACAAGGGTATTATTTAGATTCAACAATCACTGACATCACTAACTTCGGACTTAGAACCGTAGCATCTGCGGAGAAATCGGTATCGCTATCTGCGATCAACACGGAGTTTGGTGGATTAATCTCCTTTGGTACAAATAAGACAGTGTCCTTTTTTTCACTCTAGGGCATCTTCTGAGTAAGGGCAGGAAGCAAAACCAGGCCAAAACATTGTAGGCTTGCTATGCTGTTTGCTCAAGGATTGCAAATTATTTTGCAGACACTCTTTCACGTAGATATTACAATTTAATTTGCTTGTCATTACGGACAAGATATTTTCCACATTCATGATAACACAGCCCGATTTTTTCGTCAGTAGTTTTTCGAACAGCTTCCGAGCCTTCGGTTCCACAGATTCAGTATATTTGGTTCTTCGTTATAGCGTATTATAAAAATTATTTCCATCACGCATAACATTAGTTGATGCAGTTACTAGCTTCTTCACCATATCTCGTACCGATACTGCAGGATGTAGGGTTAGCGGGCTGGATTTTCTACCCCGTCTAGGGGTAGAAACACCTTTATTCTCTAAACAGAATAAAGGGTCAAAATACCGTCAAGTCTGAGATTCTTATAGGAAGTTATTACACTGAAAATTTATTTTCGTAAATAAGCCTTCACTCGTGTCGTGAATACGGGTTTTTCACGTAGAACAAACGAATTGTACGAAACTTTCATATTGTTTGTCATCTGGTGGAATTCTATCTTTACAACTTTTTGTACAATGCACGAAATGTAATTCGTGAATACCAGCCAATCGCTACTTCTCTTCAATCGAGCTCATAAATTTTGGTTTTCCTGTTGGGATGGGCGGGAATCATAGATTTATCTCAAAATAAAAATTGAAGCGCTGTCAAGAGTTATAACTTCATACTCATTATTCAAAAAGCTTTTCCACATAATCAATAAAATCTCTTCCCAATAATACAGGATCGAACCCCGTGTTGGGAACATTTAGAAAAAAACACTGAACTAGTGGCAAGTTAGAAATTGAGAGGTTAAGCAATTGAAAATGCATTTTAAGTTCACATAAATAGATCTGTCAGTCAATCATGCAACCACCAGATAGACGTTTCTTTTTATAGGTAAAAACATATACGTAGCTCTTCGTATTGTTCTCGTACAATGAACGAACGTTCCTTTTGTTTTAACAAATGCTATGTGCATCTGACAGTTGCACGGTGCCATTTCTTACGAAGGTAGCTTCTTAAAAATACAAATCTATTTCGTTGCAGAAAGTATGACATTGTCAGTCCTACCTTCGAGTTCGTAGTGTGAACGAAAATTAATTTTCAGTGTAGCTCCTTCGATATACTTTGTCGCGATCACTACCCGAGCAGGAACGGTTATCTCGATAACTTAAGGTGGCGTTGATAATGACATAATGATAATGACATAATGATAACAAAAAAAACCAACAACCCATAAGAAAATTCGAAATCCCCATAAAAATAAAACAAAAATATTGAATTGAAAAACTAGATTTTTCATAACATTATTGACAGTTCCATTAGTTTAATGTTTATCAAGCAACAATAAAATCTTTAATAGCAATAAAACATTTAACAATTCCTATAACAGAAATTTTCCATTTTCCAAATTATAACACAAAATTTTCCATGGAAAAAAAATACAATTTTCTACAAAAATATCACAAAAAAGAATAAAAACTGTAAGTTTTCCATAAAAAAAATCAACTTAAAAAATCAAACACTCCCGTAAAAAAAATACAAAAAGTAATAGGAAAACCATTCGGCGAGCCACAAAATACCTAAATTAGGCAAGAAAAATAATAGAAAATTTTCGTAAAATTGTTCATAGAAAATTGTACCTCAATTTGGTAGTCGCATAACATGTGTGAGAACAATTTTACGGTATTATCTTTCAGGTATTTTATCCTGATCAGCAGGAAATATCATATGAGTACCTTTTTTTGATCTTGATAACTGGCCTTGGTATTTAAGAGTACAGCATAAGAGGTCAAATAACTCAACTAAAATACCTAAGAATTGCAAGCAAAATATCTCTCGAATAACAAAAATTGTTGTTTGGGAATACCTAAGAGGTACTATTTTGGTTTGTCTTACCTCAATTTGGTATTCGCATAACATTGAGGGAATATTTATATGGTATTATCTTCAGGTATTTTACCTCTTATACAGCGCTCTTAAATACCAAGGCGAGTTATCAAGTTATTCGTTCTTGCTCGGGTCTCGAGGTTATCTGATCACTTTGACTAGGATACCAGCGCGTTGATGTTTTACGCGTTTTAGCTGTTTTTATATTATTTGGAGTGAAAGTTGGTCGATGGTATTATTGATTGGTGATTTTGAAATTGGTTTTCAATCAAAAACCATCGATAAAGTACAGTTACGTGATTGAGTTTTAAATGATTTTCTTAGCAATAGCGTATTTTTTTAAAAAAAATGATACAAACTATAACACGATAAACTAAAAAAAACTGCTAGCAGTTTTTGTTCTGTAGCCAACCTTCCGGACATTTTCGGTTTCAGAACATCGCCTTCACATCCAACAGCCTCAATATCTAGAAAATGTCTGACCAAAAAGTTATTCCCTTATCAACCCTGCATAAATTAATCATTCCCTAAGAAACTTTAGACTGGGAAAGCACTAATGCCCTTCGAAAAAATAAAGCAATAAATTTATTGTACCACCAAGGGAGCCCTGACTTCAAACCCATATTTTGCAAGTATAAGCAATCATAAAAGGTGGTCATTAATTGAAAACCGGTGAACTTTTCTCTCCAATTCTGGATATGGGAGAGCTGCAATCGATGGCCCGTCATGCACACCAAAGTTCAACAGTTTTGTCGGTATGGTTAGATCATTGTGATTAGGAGGACAAGGAAACCGCGCTGAACTCCTGACAACCGGAGGAGTGCAATAATCTTCCTTAAACCAAGCCCAGCGCAACGGTTTTTGTTTGTATTTCCCTTTCTTGTGCCATAAAACTATGGTGTATGTGTATGTGATTGTAGCATATTAGGTATACATTCGCGTTGGAACGGATGCAATGATCAAACAAAAAGAAAAGCGCCAATATTACTCACCTGCTTCTTCAGTATGATGTGTTTACCTCTTCCAGTATTTCATCATTCCGAAGAGCCTGAAGTGTGCTGACGATATCGTATGAATTGATGGCCATTTCCTGAAATCATAAAAAATGATCGAACCGGTTAGTACTCTGGCGGAGGCTTATACACGTTTTCTGTTGAACCCCAAAAAATTGAGCGTTATTATTTATTACACTAGCAGACACAGGTTTCGACTTGAAGGGTCGAAGCCGAGGGCGATCGTTTGGTCAAAGGGTTTTTCGAAACTGAATGATGTTATCGAAAATTGTTACGATGTAATAAGGGAATTATCTCAAGCAAGTTCCTATGGTGAACCGTAGATGAAACAACACACATGGCCGATTAGACCGTCCAAGTCAGTGTTTTAATGAAAGTTTAAGGTAATTTCAATTTTCAATACATTAATTCTGCAAGAAAAGTTTCATGGATCATACTCATGTCTGCAGTTGCATTTAGTATATCGTCCCGAAACTTTATCATTGAATAAGAGCAAGACAATTTTAAATAGGTATTTTCATTTTTTATGAACGTAAATTTTTTTAAACATTAAAAATGA